>NW_025568843.1:0-72500 GCF_020424385.1 Procambarus clarkii
TCTCCGAGGGGATGCACTTTCACTTGGCATGTCATGTTCATTGCCTGGAGTACAGAGAGGTGTGGCGGCAGGAGAGTTGTGTGAATGGATCTGACTTACAAGATGATGGATTGATGAAGATTAAGCCACCCAAGAGGTGGCACGCGCATGAATAACCCGTGAGACTTGCAAGGAGAAATCTAGACATTTAGAAGCGTGAGGAAACCTCACTCTACGATTCATCTAATTTCCATTTACTCGTAGAGAGAGCCTACACAGGACTCATCATGCTGGACTCATCATCACCATTCTTCACTACACAGGACCCATCATGCTGGACTCATCACCATCAATCACTACACAGGACTCATCATGCTGGACTCATCATCACCATTCTTCACTACACAGGACTCATCATGCTGGCCTCATCATCACCATCCCCCACTACACAGGACCCATCATGCTGGCCTCATCACCATCCTACACTACACAGGACCCATCATGCTGGACTCATCACCATCCTACACTACACAGGACCCATCATGCTGGACTCATCATCACCATTCTTCACTACACAGGACCCATCATGCTGGACTCATCATCACCATTCTTCACTACACAGGACCCATCATGCTGGACTCATTACCATCCTACACTACACAGGACTCATCACCATCCTACACTACACAGGACTCATCACCATCCTTCACTATACAGGACCCATCATGCTGGACTCATCACCATCCTACACTACATAGGACTCATCACCATCCTTCACTACACAGGACACATCATGCTGGACTCATCACCACCCTACACTACATAGGACTCATCACCATCCTTCACTACACAGGACACATCATGCTGGACTCATCACCATCCTACACTACATAGGACTCATCACCATCCTTCACTACACAGGACCCATCATGCTGGACTCATCACCACCCTACACTACACAGGACCCATCATGCTGGACTCATCATCACCATCCTACACTACATAGGACTCATCACCATCCTTCACTACACAGGACCCATCATGCTGGACTCATCACCACCCTACACTACACAGGACCCATCATGCTGGACTCATCATCACCATCCTACACTACATAGGACTCATCACCACCCTACACTACACAGGACCCATCATTCTGGACTCATCACCATCCGTCCCCTTCACCCAATACGTCGCATATAGTATGCAATTAACCAATCCGTTAAAAATGCAACGCATTAGTACAAATTAAAGCACTGTAAAACTGACGTTGTCTGTGGATCGACCTCAATAGATCAGATGACCGGCAGGGTTCGAACGTTTACGGTTGGGCAAACCGGTTGAATTCTTTACGGAGTGAGTAATGGGGAGAGAACTCCCCCCCCCCCCATTACTTTCCGGTTATTGGCACCCATTATCTACATGAGATTTTCGACCAGCCGCCTAGGCCGCTTAAAATTCCTACGTCATTTTAACATTAAACTTTCCTGGCTTGAGTTTGAGTCGTATTTAGTAACATCCTTTTGGACGTAAGTTTGAACCCTCTTCACGGCCCGTGTGGATTTGTTCATTTCAGTCCCCTCCTTGGGTACGTATACCATCTAAGAACATTGTGAGGCTCAGGGGTCTATTTCAAGCATTTACGTCCGAGACCTGTACATCTTTCCTCAATCATGGCGGCTTTGATTACATTTATGCAATGCGAGGTTGTTCATGACAATAATAACCTTGCAGATGATGAGTGACATGAGTGGCTGGCTGAAGATGTGATGACCAAACCATTCATCAGTAGATGAAGAGACGACGATGTTTTGGTCCATCCTGGACCATTAGCACGGGCTATGGTGATCCCGTAGTGGACTTACCTGGCACAGGAGTGGGGCAAGTAGCACTGGCTATGGTGAGCCCGTAGTGGACTTACCTGGCACAGGAGTGGGGCAAGTAGCACGGGCTATGGTGAGCCCGTAGTGGACTTACCTGGCACAGGAGTGGGGCAAGTAGCACGGGCTATGGTGAGCCCGTAGTGGACTTACCTGGCACAGGAACGGGGCAAGTAGCACGGGCTATGGTGAGCCCGTGGTGGACTTACCTGGCACAAGAGCAGCAAGTAGTACGGGCTATGGAGAGCCCATGGTGGACTTACCTGGCACAGGAGCGGGGCTGTAACTGGGTCGAGGGCGGCACGGGCAGTAATTCTTTCCTTATTACCTGATATTCCGTTAGAAATATTGCGCCAGAGATCATGTCATTTATTTTTGTTTCCACTATAGCAATTAAATTGGGTTCAGTACCGCTAACCCTTTCTTTTATTTCCACTGCTTTGTTGGTAACTCATCAGCATTTGTGTACCATACCATGTGAATTTGTGCGCGCGTGTGTGTTATCATGTGCACAAACTAGCAGCGACAGAGGGGTGGAGCTGGCTTATTATCCAACCATCAACACAGGTGAAAGTGGATAATGCTTTATGCAAATGAGTTTCATTTCAAATTTGATATAACTTAGCGCACATTTAGCCTTACAAACCCATCCTCTCACCTAATACATATAACTTTTTTTTCGAATCGACAAAACTGTTAATAATGCAACTTATTAGTGAAAATTAAAGTACCGTAACATTGACGTGTTCTATTAATAGGCCTCGATAGGTTAGGTGCGTTGCTATCAATGTGTAGTGATGAACTACCTGAAGTACATATAGTGAGTGAGGGACCAGAAAGTACCAAATGTAGTTACGGACCACCAGAAAGTACCAAATGTAGTTACGGACCACCAGAAGGTACCAATAAGTAGTGACGGAACCACCAGTATATCACATAGAGTATTATAAGTTTGATATTATCTGAAAAAATAAAGTTAAAAACAAACTTAGGTATTCCTAGGCCTAGTATAGCACACACTTAAGTACTTTATAAGCACGCGTAAGTGGCATATGTGAGCAGTTAGCATCCAGGACCTCCACTAACAGTCATCATGACCCCTCCCTGCCCATACCCACGATCCCTGCTTGCCCCCGCCCACAACCCCTCCCTGCCCCCGCCCACGACCTCTCCCTGCCCCCGCCCACGACCCCTCCCTGCCCCCGCCCACGACCCCTCCCTGCCCCCGCCCACGACCCTCCCTGCCCCCGCCCACGACCCCTGCTTGCCCCCGCCCACGACCCTCCCTGCCCCCGCCCACGACCCTCCCTGCCCCCGCCCACGACCCCTCCCGGCCCCCCGCCCACGACCCCTCCCTGCCCCCCGCCCACGACCCCTCCCTGCCCCCCGCCCACGACCCCTCCCTGCCCCCCGCCCACGACCCCTCCATGCCCCTCGCCAACGACCCCTCCCTGCCCCCGCCAACGACCCCTCCCTGCCCCCGCCAACGACCCCTCCCTGCCCCCGCCCACGACCCCTCCCTGCCCCCGCCCACACACAGTTTATCCCCTTGGGCGTAGACTACCTTGTACAGTCTACAGGAATGTCAAGGCTATTACTATATACCCAAAGTACTAATATGACATATTGGTTCTTTGGTCAAAATGCTAACTATAAATACTAGCGTTTCAGGAGGAAGGTTGTGTACATGTAAGCTTGGATATTATCCCAGCGTTGCTGTACATGTAAGCTTGGATATTATCCCAGCGTTGCTGTACATGTAAGCTTGGATATTATCCCCCAGCGTTGCTGTACATGTAAGCTTCGATATTATCCCAGCGTTGCTGTACATGTAAGCTTGGATATTATCCCCCAGCGTTGCTGTACATGTAAGCTTGGATATTATCCCCCAGCGTTGCTGTACATGTAAGGTTGGATATTATCCCAGCGTTGCTGTACATGTAAGCTTGGATATTATCCCAGCGTTGCTGTACATGTAAGCTTGGATATTATCCCCCAGCGTTGCTGTACATGTAAGCTTGGATATTATCCCCCAGCGTTGCTGTACATGTAAGGTTGATATTATCCCAGCGTTGCTGTACATGTAGCTTGGATATTATCCCAGCGTTGCTGTACATGTAAGCTTGGATATTATCCCAGCGTTGCTGTACATGTAAGCTTGGATATTATCCCAGCGTTGCTGTACATGTAAGCTTGGATATTATCCCAGCGTTGCTGTACATGTAAGCTTGGATATTATCCCAGCGTTGCTGTACATGTAAGCTTGGATATTATCCCAGCGTTGCTGTACATGTAAGCTTGAATATTATCCCAGCGTTGCTGTACATGTAAGGTTGGATATTATCCCAGCGTTGCTGTACATGTAAGCTTGGATATTATCCCAGCGTTGCTGTACATGTAAGCTTGGATATTATCCCAGCGTTGCTGTACATGTAAGCTTGGATATTATCCCAGCGTTGCTGTCCATGTAAGCTTGGATATTATCCCCAGCGTTGCTGTCCATGTAAGCTTGGATATTATCCCCAGCGTTGCTGTCCATGTAAGCTTGGATATTATCCCCCAGCGTCGCTGTACATGTAAGCTTGGATATTATCCCCCAGCGTTGCTGTACATGTAAGCTTGGATATTATCCCCAGCGTTGCTGTACATGTAAGCTTGGATATTATCCCCCAGCGTTGCTGTACATGTAAGCTTGGATATTATCCCAGCGTTGCTGTACATGTAAGCTTGGATATTATCCCCCAGCGTTGCTGTACATGTAAGCTTGGATATTATCCCCAGCGTTGCTGTACATGTAAGCTTGGATATTATCCCCAGCGTTGCTGTATATGTAAGCTTGGATATTATCCCCAGCGTTGCTGTACATGTAAGGTTGGATATTATCCCAGCGTTGATGTACATGTAAGCTTGGATATTATCCCCCAGCGTTGCTGTACATGTAAGCTTGGATATTATCCCAGCGTTGCTGTACATGTAAGCTTGGATATTATCCCAGCGTTGCTGTACATGTAAGCTTGGATATTATCCCCAGCGTTGCTGTACATGTAAGCTTGGATATTATCCCCCAGCGTTGCTGTCCATGTAAGCTTGGATATTATCCCCCAGCGTTGCTGTACATGTAAGCTTGGATATTATCCCAGCGTTGCTGTACATGTAAGCTTGGATATTATCCCCCAGCGTTGCTGTCCATGTAAGCTTGGATATTATCCCCAGCGTTGCTGTCCATGTAAGCTTGGATATTATCCCCAGCGTTGCTGTCCATGTAAGCTTGGATATTATCCCCCAGCGTTGCTGTACATGTAAGCTTGGATATTATCCCCCAGCGTTGCTGTACATGTAAGCTTGGATATTATCCCAGCGTTGCTGTACATGTAAGCTTGGATATTATCCCCAGCGTTGCTGTACATGTAAGCTTGGATATTATCCCCAGCGTTGCTGTACATGTAAGCTTGGATATTATCCCCAGCGTTGCTGTATATGTAAGCTTGGATATTATCCCCAGCGTTGCTGTACATGTAAGGTTGGATATTATCCCAGCGTTGCTGTACATGTAAGCTTGGATATTATCCCAGCGTTGCTGTACATGTAAGCTTGGATATTATCCCCCAGCGTTGCTGTACATGTAAGCTTGGATATTATCCCAGCGTTGCTGTACATGTAAGCTTGGATATTATCCCCCAGCGTTGATGTACATGTAAGCTTGGATATTATCCCCCAGCGTTGCTGTATATGTAAGCTTGGATATTATCCGCAGCGTTGCTGTACATGTAAGCTTGGATATTATCCCCCAGCGTTGCTGTACATGTAAGCTTGGATATTATCCCCCAGCGTTGCTGTACATGTAAGCTTGGATATTATCCCAGCGTTGCTGTACATGTAAGCTTGGATATTATCCCCCAGCGTTGCTGTACATGTAAGCTTGGATATTATCCCAGCGTTGATGTACATGTAAGCTTGGATATTATCCCAGCGTTGATGTACATGTAAGCTTGGATATTATCCCCCAGAGTTGCTGTACATGTAAGCTTGGATATTATCCCCCAGCGTTGCTGTCCATGTAAGCTTGGATATTATCCCAGCGTTGCTGTACATGTAAGCTTGGATATTATCCCAGCGTTGCTGTCCATGTAAGCTTGGATATTATCCCAGCGTTGCTGTACATGTAAGCTTGGATATTATCCCAGCGTTGCTGTACATGTAAGCTTGGATATTATCCCAGCGTTGCTGTCCATGTAAGCTTGGATATTATCCCAGCGTTGCTGTACATGTAAGCTTGGATATTATCCCCAGCGTTGCTGTCCATGTAAGCTTGGATATTATCCCAGCGTTGCTGTCCATGTAAGCTTGGATATTATCCCAGCGTTGCTGTCCATGTAAGCTTGGATATAACTATGACGCAGTGATAGCCTTTGATATTATAGTTAATAATGAAGTGATGGTGAGTGTGGTGCATGATAGTGAAAGAGGAGCATGATAATGAAGAAGTATGATAGCGAAGGAGGAACCTGATGGTGAGGGTGGAACATGATAGTGAGGGTGGAGTATGATAGCGAGGGAGGAGCATGATAGTGAGGATGGAGCCTTATAGTGAGGGTGGAGCATGAGGGGCGAGAGAGGAGCTTGATGGTGTAGGTGGAGCATGATAATGAGGGTGGAGCATGCAGATGGAGCAAGATAGTGAGGGAGGAGCATGATAGTGAGGATGGAGAATGATAGAAAGGGTCGAGCATGATAGAAAGGGTCGAGCATGATAGTGAGGATGGAGCATGATAGTGAGGGTGGAGCATGATAGTGAGGGAGGAGCATGATAGTGAGGATGGAGCATGATAGTGAGGGAGGAGCATGATAGTGAGGATGGAGCATGATAGTGAGGGTGGAGCATGATAGTGAGGGTGGAGCATGATAGTGAGGATGGAGCTTGATAGTGAGGGTGGAGCATGATAGTGAGGGGGAGCATGATAGTGAGGGAAGAGCATGATAGTGAGCGAAGAGGATGATAGCGTGGGTGGAGCATGATAGGGAGGATGGAGTATGATGGTGACAGTAGAGCATGATAGTCAAGGAGGAGCATGATAGTGAGGGAAGAGCATGATAGCAAGGGTGGAGCATGATAGTGAGGGAGGAGCATGATAGTGAGGGAAGAGCATGATAGTGAGGGTGGAGCATGATAGTGAGGGAGGAGCATGATAGTGAGGATGGAGCATGATAGTGAGGGAAGAGCATGATAATGAGGGTGGAGCATGATAGTGAGGGTGGAGCATGATAGTGAGGGTGGAGCATGATAGTGAGGGTGGAGCATGATAGTGAGGGTGGAGCATGATAGTGAGGATGGAGCATGATAGTGAGGGAGGAGCATGATAGTGAGGATGGAGCTTGATAGTGAGGGTGGAGCATGATAGTGAGGGTGGAGAATGATAGTGAGGATGGAGCTTGATAGTGAGGGTGGAGCATGATAGTGAGGATGGAGCTTGATAGTGAGGGTGGAGCATGATAGTGAGGGTGGAGCATGATAGTGAGGGTGGAGAATGATAGTGAGGATGGAGCTTGATAGTGAGGGTGGAGCATGATAGTGAGGATGGAGCTTGATAGTGAGGGTGGAGCATGATAGTGAAGGTGGAGCATATGGTGGTGACGATTGGGCCGGAAATGCAGGAATGAGGAACAGGAAAATTAGTGGTCCTGAATATTAAATTAAACGTCCACACTTACACTGGAACAGTAATTCAAGGTTGCAAACCGGACAATCTTTCCCAGAATACTAACACCCTCTCCTCCATACCCAGCTGCGCCTAGCCTAATAGGCTCTCCCTATCCACCTAGCCTAACTGGCTCTACACAGCCAACCTCACCTTACCTTACGAGGCCGCTACATCCATCTTAACCTAACCTCTGGTGCATCTGTTCTCTCTTCTCTCTCTCTCTCCTCTCTCTCTCCTCTCTCTCTCTTCTCTCTCTCTCTCTCTCTCTCTCTCTCTTCTCTCTCTCTCTCTCTCTCTCTCTCTCTCTCTCTCTCTCTCTCTCTCTCTCTCTCTCTCTCTCTCTCTCTCTCTCTCTCTCTCTCTCTCTCTCTCTCTCTCTCTCTCTCTCTCTCTCTCTCTCTCTCTCTCTCTCTCTCTCTCTCTCTCTCTCTCTGTCTCTCTCTCTCTCTCTCTCTCTCTCTCTCTCTCTCTCTCTCTCTCTCTCTCTCTCTCTCTCTCAGATGCTCCCAGTGAGAGGTTCAACAAGGCGTTGGGAGGCGGCTGGTGTTCAAATTTACTTTCATTATTTCCAAAATAAAAAAAATCAAAATGTTTATTTAGGTAAGGTACATACATAGAAGAGATTTTACAAAGAGTGATGGATTTATAGTTAGGGCTAGTACATACAATGCCTAAAGCCACTATTACGCAAAGCGTTTCGGGCATTTCCTTGGTGTGGGAGAAGCTGGCAGGCAGAATAGCAGGCAAGCAAACAAGCAAGCAAGCAAGCAAGCAAGCAAACAAGCAAGCAAGCAAGCAAGCAAGCAAGCAAGCAAGCAAACAAGCAAGCAAGCAAGCAAGCAAGCAAGCAAGCAAACAAGCAAGCAAGCAAGCAAGCAAACAAGCAAGCAAGCAAGCAAGCAAGCAAGCAAACAAGCAAGCAAGCAAGCAAGCAAGCAAACAAGCAAGCAAGCAAGCAAGCAAGCAAGCAAGCAAACAAGCAAGCAAGCAAACAAGCAAGCAAGCAAGCAAACAAGCAAGCAAGCAAGCAAGCAAGCAAGCAAACAAGCAAGCAAGCAAGCAAGCAAGCAAACAAGCAAGCAAGCAAGCAAGCAAGCAAGCAAGCAAGCAAACAAGCAAGCAAGCAAGCAAACAAGCAAGCAAGCAAGCAAGCAAGCAAGCAAGCAAGCAAACAAGCAAGCAAGCAAGCAAGCAAGCAAGCAAGCAAGCAAACAAGCAAGCAAGCAAACAAGCAAGCAAGCAAACAAGCAAGCAAGCAAGCAAGCAAGCAAGCAAGCAAACAAACAAACAAGCAAGCAAGCAAGCAAGCAAGCAAGCAAGCAAGTAGACAGTCAAGGAAACAAAGTAAGGGAACGAGACCCCTTTTC
This sequence comes from Procambarus clarkii, assembly GCF_020424385.1. NCBI lineage: Eukaryota > Metazoa > Arthropoda > Malacostraca > Decapoda > Cambaridae > Procambarus > Procambarus clarkii. Next base: position 8,926 of record NW_025568843.1, read on the forward strand.
TACGCGGCGTTTGGCAGCTAAAAATCTAATCATTTCCCGTGTTCGTTCTGGTGAGGTGACCGTAGGAGGAGGTAGACACTGAGGGGGAGAGAGAGAGAGACAGAGAGAGAGAGAGAGAGAGAGAGAGAGAGAGAGAGAGAGAGAGAGAGAGAGAGAGAGAGAGAGAGAGAGAGAGAGAGAGAGAGAGAGAGAGAGAGAGAGAGAGAGAGAGAGAGAGAGAGAGACAGAGAGAGAGAGAACAGATGCACAGAGGTTAGGTTAAGATGGATGTAGCGGCCTCGTAAGGTTAGGTGAGGTTGGCTGTGTAGAGCCAGTTAGGGTAGGTGGATAGGGAGAGCCTATTAGGCTAGGCGCAGCTGGGTATGGAGGAGAGGGTGTTAGTATTCTGGGAAAGATTGTCCGGTTTGCAACCTTGAGTTACTGTTCAAGTGTAAGTGTGGACGTTTAATTTAATATTCAGGACCACTAATTTTCCTGTTCCTCATTCCTGCATTTCCGGCCCAATCGTCACCACCATATGCTCCACCCTCACTATCATGCTCCACCCTCACTATCATGCTCCACCCTCACTATCATGCTCCACCCTCACCCTCAGGCTCCTCCCTTACTATCATGCTCCACCCTCACTATCATGCTCCACCCACACTATCATGCTCCACCCTAACTATCATGCTCCATCCTCACTATCATGCTCCACCCTCACTATCATGCTCCACCCTCACTATCATGCTCCACCCTAACCCTCAGGCTCCTCCCTTACTATCATGCTCCACCCTCACTATCATGCTCCACCCTCACTATCATGCTCCACCCTAACTATCATGCTCCATCCTCACTATCATGCTCCACCCTCACTATCATGCTCCACCCTCACTATCATGCTCCATCCTCACTATCATGCTCCACCCTCACTATCATGCTCCACTCTCACAATCATGCTCCTCCCTCACTATCATGCTCCTCCCTCACTATCATGCTACATTCTCACTATCACGCTCCACCCTCACTATCATGCTCCTCCCTCACTATCATGCTCCACCCTCACTATCATGCTTCATTCTCACTATCATGCTCCACCCTCACTATCATGCTCCACCCTTACTATCATGCTTCATTCTCACTATCATGCTCCACCCTCACTATCATGCTCCACCCTCACTATCATGCTCCACCCTTACTATCATGCTTCATTCTCACTATCATGCTCCACCCTCACTATCATGCTCCACCCTTACTATCATGCTTCATTCTCACTATCATGCTCCACCCTTACTGTCATGCTTCATTTTCACTATCATGCTCCACCCTCACTATCATGCGTCACCCCTCACCATCATGCTCCACCCTCACTATCATGCTCCACCCTTACTATTATGCTTCATTCTCACTATCATGCTCCACCCTTACTATCATGCTTCATTGTTACCATCATGCTCCACCCTCACTATCATGCTTCACCATCATTATTATGCTCCACCCTCACACATCATGCTCTCCTCACTGTCATGCTTCCCCTTCAACATCATGCTCTACCCTCACAATCATGCTCCACCCTCACAATCATGCTCCACCCTCACAATCATGCTCCACCCTCACAATCATGCTCCATCCTCACTATCACGGTGTTGGCCTACACGAGGCCAAAATAGTTCCTAAATCTAAATCAAAATCTACATTATTCAATATCTAATGATTGTATTAAGGTGATATTATAGCCTTTTTCCTTAGGTAAACTATTGACTATATAATTCTGGATACACGAACTCAGTCGTAAATGTATACTCATATAGCAGTTTTTTAATTTGAATTTGAATTTGAATTTGAATTTGAATAGTGTTGATTTTTACAACGCTAAATAGAACAGATGATTTGTTGTAGCTCATCAATTCGGAACTACTCTACATAAATAGTGGCTAATTGCTCGTTAAATTCAGGGGCCGCCCCACCCCCTCTTTGTAAATTAAAACCTGTCCTTAGGCTGTGTGTGTGTTCGTCCAAGCTGCCGCCGACGAGCAGCTCGGACGAGCTGCTCATGTGTATGTATGCTCATGCTCAGGTTATGCTCGTTCGAACCCCAAGTTGAGCTCAAAGATGCGTTCAAAAACAATGAAAAAAATTAATGAACTCGTTAATTCCATTCATGTGAAATTAATGTGTTTATTATTTTTTAAAATTTAATATTTGAGTTCATTAAATTGTAATATTTCATATTATTATTAGAATTTTTAGTTAGGCGTAAGTTAGGTAAAAATTAGATCAGGAGTTAAAAATTCTGTTGGCGATTATTTGTATTTGAAATACGTGGGTGAAGCATTTACAGCGTTGCGATTCGAACAGAGGTGTTCGGTGAAGCACTGTTCGATAAATGTTCGAACGTCGTCACTAGTGAGTCGTTTGTAAAGAACTTTTCAATCATAAACAATTAGTTTGGCGGTTGCATGGAATGAAGACTTGGCCTTTGTTGATGAGGACAGGCTGCCTTAGTATGTAAATGAGGACGGGATTCATTTACAGGACATGAGTGAAGCATTTAAACAACAGCGAATCGAACACAGGGAACGAACAAACAGCCCTCCTCTCTAAACACCCACAACTACAAATACAAGCAATTAAAACAGGCCCAAAACACCTAACATAACCCACCCTAGACCTAACTATACACCCTAGACCTAACTATACACCCTAGACCTAACTATACACCCTAGACCTAACTATACACCCTAGACCTAACTATACACCCTAGACCTAACTATACACCCTAGACCTAACTATACACCCTAGACCTAACTATACACCCTAGACCTAACTATACACAAACCAACACATATAACATCTATGAGAACAACATTTTGCTTCATTACACAACACGATTAAGTACGAGACTCTTGGCTCGTCCACAGATCTGACAAGCAGAGCCTGCGACCACATTCCCAAGATGAACCCAACAAAACACCTTGGAGCAAACTTATATCATAAAATACAGAGTGATTAATACTCCCTCTAAGTTAAGAAAGAGGAGCTTCTGTCCCCCTGGAACCCCTCAATTCCCAGCCCAAATGTCCATTAGACCAGCTGTATATAATACTAATGGGGGGTCATAAGTGATCATTTGTAATCATTCCTAGCAAGAATGACCTGTGTTTGGCAAGAAGTTGCCAGCTCCTGCCACGCCCAGACGCTGTCCGTGGACTGAGGGCTCAGGGGATATCGCATGTATATATATTTAATTAATACATATGATTCTCATTTATCTTAACATAAGGTAAGGTAATTATGAGGAGAAAGTCTTAGGTAGTGTGATATTGTTGCGCTGGGATGGGTATGAGGGACAAGGAGCTGGGGTATGAGGGACAAGGAGCTGGGATATGAGGACAAGGAGCTGGGATATGAGGACAAGAAGCTGGGATATGAGAGCAAGGAGCTGGGATATTGAGGACAAGTAGCTGGGGTATGAGGGACAAGGAGCTGGGATATGAGGACAAGAAGCTGGGATATGAGAGCAAGGAGCTGGGATATTGAGGACAAGTAGCTGGGGTATGAGGACAAGGAGCTGGGGTATGAGGACAAGGAGCTGGGGTATGAGTACAAGGAGCTGGGATATGAGGACAAGGAGCTGGGGTATGAGGGACAAGGAGCTGGGGTGTGAGGACAAGGAGCTGGGATATGAGGACAAGGAGCTGGGATATGAGGACAAGGAGCTGGGATATGGGGACAAGAAGCTGGGGTATGAAGGACGAGGAGCTGGGATATGAGGACAAGGAGCTGGGATATGAGGACAAGGAGCTGGGATATGAGGACAAGGAGCTGGGATATGAGGACAAGGAGCTGGGATATGAGGACAAGGAGCTGGGATATGAGGACAAGGAGCTGGGGTATGAGGACAAGGAGTTGGGGTATGAGGACAAGGAGCTGGGATATGAGGACAAGGAGCTGGGATATTGAGGACAAGGAGCTGGGATATGAGAGCAAGGAGCTGGGATATGAGGACAAGCAGCTGGGATATGAGGAAAAGGAGCTGGTATATAAGGACAAGGAGCTGGGATATGAGGACAAGGAGCTGGGATATGAGGACAAGTAGCTGGGATATTGAGGACAAGGAGCTGGAATATGACAACAAAGAGCTGGGATATTGAGGACAAGGAGCTGGGATATGACAACAAAGAGCTGGGATATGAGAACAGGGAGCTGAGATATGAGGACAAGTAGCTGGGATATGAGGACAAGGAGCTGGGATATGAGGACAAGGAGCTGGGATGTGAGGAGGAGCTGGGATATGAGGACAAGGAGCTGGGATATTGAGGACAAGGAGCTGGGATATTGAGGACAAGGAGCTGGGGTATGAGGACAAGGAGCTGGGGTATGAGGACAAGGAGCTGGGGTATGAGGACAAGGAGCTGGGGTATGAGGACAAGGAGCTGGGGTATGAGGACAAGGAGCTGGGGTATGAGGACAAGGAGCTGGGATATGAGGGCGGGGAAAGTAACTGTGCCCAACCCTTTAGATCACTGGGGATCGAACGCCGACCTTGCAAAACGTAAAGCTATCACTCTACCCACTAATTCAAGTCCATATGAATTAAGCTGAATTATGAGTCAAAAACATGATGAGGTTGATGATGTTGAAGAACACTGCATGACCTAAGGTAAGGTAAGGTAATAATCAGGGGAAAGCACCAACCACTTTAGAAGGTCGGGGATTGAACACGGACCTGCATGAAGCGAGGCTTGAATGAGACTGAAATGAGTAACAGACGCAGCCACAGGCTTGGGGAGAATAAAGAATATCTGTGAAGAAAAAGACGGCAAGATTACTTCTTACTGATCTGTTGAGATCACTTCTTACTGACCTGTTGAGATCACTTCTTACTGACCTGTTGAGATCACTTCTTACTGACCTGTTGAGATCACTTCTTACTGACCTGTTGAGATCACTTCTTACTGACCTGTTGAGATCACTTCTTACTGATCTGTTGAGATCACTTCTTACTGACCTGTTGAGATCACTCCTTACTGACCTGTTGAGATCGCTTCTTACTGACCTGTTGAGATCACTTCTTACTGACCTGTTGAGATCACTTCTTACTGACCTGTTGATCACTTCTTACTGATCTGTTGAGATCACTTCTTACTGACCTGTTGAGATCACTCCTTACTGACCTGTTGAGATCACTTCTTACTGACCTGTTGAGATCACTCCTTACTGACCTGTTGAGATTACTTCTTACTGTCCTGTTGAGATCACTTCTTACTGACCTGTTGAGATCACTTCTTACTGACCTGTTGAGATCACTTCTTACTGACCTGTTGAGATCGCTTCTTACTGTCCTGTTGAGATTACTTCTTACTGTCCTGTTGAGATCACTTCTTACTGACCTGTTGAGATCACTTCTTACTGACCTGTTGAGATTACTTCTTACTGTCCTGTTGAGATCACTTCTTACTGTCCTGTTGAGATCACTTCTTACTGTCCTGTTGAGATCACTTCTTACTGACCTGTTGAGATCACTCCTTACTGATCTGTTGAGATCACTTTTTACTGACCTGTTGAGATCACTTCTTACTGACCTGTTGAGATCACTTCTTACTGACCTGTTGAGATCACTTCTTACTGACCTGTTGAGATCGCTTCTTACTGACCTGTTGAGATTACTTCTTACTGATCTGTTGAGATCACTTCTTACTGACCTGTTGAGATTACCTTATTGACCTGTTGAGATCACTTCTTACTGACTTGTTCAGATCACTTTTTACTGACCTGTTGAGATTACTTCTTACTGACCTGTTGAGATCACTCCTTACTGACCTGTTGAGATCACTCCTTACTGACCTGTTGAGATCGCTTCTTACTGACCTGTTGAGATTACTCCTTATTGACCTGTTGAGATCACTTCTTACTGACTTGTTCAGATCACTTTTTACTGACCTGTTGAGATTACTTCTTACTGACCTGTTGAGATTAATTCTTACTGACCTGTTGAGATCACTTCTTACTGACCTGTTAAAATCACCAGGATTTTTTTGTCTATTTCGGAATCTACCAAACAGGATAAAATGCGACGTATTAGGAAGACTTAAAGCACCGTAATGTTAACGTTTACTATAGCCCTCGATAGGTTTGGTGGGTTGCTTGGGTGTGTATGTTTCTGGATGGTCACAACAGTTGTGCTTTTTACGGAATAGGCGAGTGGTTGGTTGTATGAAGGAGGTTATCTTGAGATGATTTCGGGGCTTAGCGTCCCCGCGGCCCGGATCTCGACCAGGCCTCCTTGTTGTTAAACCCCCCTCCCCCCAGGAAGCAACCCGTAGCAGCTGTCTAACTCCCAGGTACCTATTTACTGCTAGGTACCAGGAGCTTCAGGGTGAAAGAAACATTTTGCCCATTTGTCTCCGCCTACCCGAAGGATCGAACCCGGAACGTCAGGACTACGAATCTGAAGCGCTGTCCACCCAGCTGTCAGGCGCCCTCGGCCATGGGCCACAGGAGACCAGTGATAACCTAACCTTTATGACTGAGAGAATACTTGTGTTGAAACATGTATGTCTCCAATGATGTATGTCTCAAGAAGTGTATGCCTCTAAATGTGTATGCCTCCAAATGTGTATGCCTCCAAATGTGTATGCCTTCAAAGGCGTATGCCTCCAAAGGTGTATGCCTCCAAAGGTGAATGCCTCCAAAGAAATATGCCTCCAAAGTTGTATGCCTACAAAGGTCAATGCCTCCAAAGGTGTATGCCTATAAAGGTGTATGCCTCCAAAAGCCTATGCCTATAAAGGTGTATGCCTCCAAAGGCGTATGCCTATAAAGGTGTATGCCTCCAAAGGCGTATGCCTATAAAGGTGTATGCCTCCAAAGGCGTATGCCTATAAATGTGAATGCCTCCATAGGTGTAAGTCTCCAAAGGTGTATGCCTCCATAGGTGTAAGTCTCCAAAGGTATATGCCTACAAAGGTGTATGCCTACAAAGGTGTATGCCTCCAAAAGTAAGAATAACGACGAATTGATGCGTCGTTGAGTACAATCAACGTTCTTCTTAACTCATTGCCAGTCCTAAAAACACAGGTTCTATTCCCATTCCACGGGTTCGTCACAGGTGTGGCATCTATATAGTAGGTACATAAAAACACGCGTCTATACAAATGGAACGCTGTGTCAAAATTTCAAAGCAATCGGCGAAGAACTTTCGGAAATTAGCGATATTGAACACAACGAACATTTAAATTTTTATTGAGAGAGAAAGAGAGAGAGAGAGAGAGAGAGAGAGAGAGAGAGAGAGAGAGAGAGAGAGAGAGAGAGAGAGAGAGAGAGAGAGAGAGAGAGAGAGAGAGAGAGAGAGAGAGAGAGAGAGAGAGAGACAGAGAGAGAGAGAGAGAGAGAGAGAGAGAGAGAGAGAGAGACTCAGAGACAGAGAGAGACAGATAGAAACAAAATAGTGAATAAAGAACAATCACATCACATAACTAATCTGTCTTTCTGTCTTTCCATAAACAGGTCCACAAAAGCAGCCACAAGACAGCCATTGCGACACACAGTAAACACCTGCCACAGATAATACATTATGTGTGTATTATACTGTCATAATATCCTCAATTTATCACAAGAAAAAAAACATGGAAGTTAAGGCCGGGACTGGACGTCCTCTCTGTGATGACGAAATGTTTTCTCCACTCACAGTCGGCTGCCAACCAGTAAGCACTCACGTAGCGAATGGCGAAATAATATTAGAGCAACTTGCTGAATTTGGAATCAAAGGTAATCTTCTGAGTTGGAAAAAGAGCTTCCTATCCAACAGGCGTGCTAGTGTCCTATTTAAAGGAGTTAAAAGTACAAGAACAGATGCACTCTAACTAGGCACACCTCAAGGTGGTGTCCTAAGCCCTATGCTCTTCAATATACTTATGCACAAACTTATCCATGACATACCTGTACAACCTACGGAAACTGTTATATGTTATGCTGATGATATTTGTATTATGGCATACAGTAAACCAAGGCTACAAATGTTACTTGATGCATTCTCCAAGAAAGTAGTAGAATGTGGCCTCATAATCTCTGTTGATAAAACAAGGGTTCTTATTCCCCATTATCTTCGTGCTAACTATACTATTAATGGAGTGCCCGTGGAGACTTGCGAGTCTTATAAATATCTTGGAGTCGAGGTTAATGATACAAATCTCGTCAGCAACCTGCGTAAAAAACTTGCGTCTTAAACCTCTCAAAACTCTTGTTGGCAAAGGATTTGGCATTAACATAAAATATGCTCGTAGTTTTTATATTGCCTTTATACGATCTTTTGTTGATTATTATGCCTTGCATCTTCTTAATTTTTCTCCTAAACAATTACAAGGCCTAGATGTTGTACAGAATGATGCCATGCGCATCATCCTGGGTTGTCCTAGAACTGTCAGAATTGTTAACATGAGAAAGGAACTAAACTTACCTTCCATTTACGAAAGAATAGTTCTACTTAGAACTATGTTTTGTGCCAAAACTTTGAAAAATAATGGTTCCCCAGCTCTATTAAAATTAAACTGAGATCCATTTTAAACAATTCTGTTATATTAAATGGAATGGAATTTTTGCCAATGATAATAACTATTGTATAAAATTTGTGTGGATCCCATCCCATGTTGGAGTTGGAAAACATGACTTTGTAGATCGATTGGCCAATGAGGCTTGCAGGAAAGAAAACACTGATTAGGACTTTGGACTATCTAATGCAATTATTAGAAACATACATAATTAAAGAAATTAATTCAGATTTAGAAGAACTAAGAAATGCCCAGAGACCTGAAAGCTGCAGTATTAAAAGCTATGACAACTTTTGTAATAATAGGTATTTGTATGGTCAGCACAGTAACCGGACCAGGCAATGTGATGTAGTCATTGCGCGAATTCGCCTTGGCTATAGACATGTCTGGCAGGTTAGTGAGGCTGAGCAACTACCAGAATATTCAGATAGCATACTCCGTGACAAACCTTTAATGCATTCACTAGAACACTATATTGTTGAATGTGAAACCGTAAAAGATTTTAGACCTCCTGGCCTATTGTACCACCAACTGTGTAACTATTTCATTGAATCTGGTGTACTGGACGACATCCTAACAATTTATCCAAAATTTGCTTGTCCATTTTAAAGAATGAAGAACAATTTTATTTATATTATTTTTAAGCTGCATCTCTTATGAACCCATCCCTGCCCTTGTGTGGCAGTGCACAATAGAAAGTTGATTTTACATATTCATACATTAAAACATTGATTGTAACCATGATATATATGTGCTTCAGCCTACAGTTTAGACCTATTGTCTTGTGTATGACCCTCTGTCCTGTGTGACAGTGAATACCAGCATTATCCTCACTTTAATAAGACTTAATTGAAATCCTCAGATTAGGCAAAATTGTAATTAAATTTTGTCAATAAAGATGTTAATAATAAGCCCAACGGGTACAGCAAGGCTAGTATAGGCTGGGGGGGGATGATGAGAGCCAGACCTCACATCCCAGTAGACAAACATACAGTTTGTATAGAAACATACAAACTCACATACAGTGTTGGACAAACCTCATCCTTACACAACTATGCCATGTCAAGGCGAGGAAGAAATGAAGAGTTTCTGGTATCATGGTCCAGTATATGTATACCTATGCATACCTTTTTTCGTGTATACTCCGCTAGCGCACAGTTTTTGCTGTATACCCCCCCCCCCCCGTCCCCCCCCACCAGGAGACCTGGTCGAGAACCGGGCCGCGGGGACGTTGAGCCCCGAAATCATAGCAAGGTGACCGCAAGGAACCCTCTAATGAGCTAAGGTTTTACATGTATAATTGGTCTGACCAAAGGATTCAATGTTTAGACCGCGATGGAACCAAATTTTCCATTAAAGCTACTTTTGAAAGTTTGTTGAAAGCTCGAAAAATATGTTTAAACAAAATATTGTTTTTTTCTAGGGGTTAAGTGTGTGTGTGTGTGTGTGTGTGTGTGTGTGTGTGTGTGTGTGTGTGTGTGTGTGTGTGTGTGTGTGTGTGTGTGTGTGTGTGTGTGTGTGTGTGTGTGTGTGTGTGTACTCACCTAGTTGTACTCACCTAGTTGTGTCTGCAGGATCGAGCATTGACTCTTGGATCCCGCCTTTCGAGCATCGGTTGTTTACAGCAATGACTCCTGTCCCATTTCCCTATCATACCTGGTTTTAAAATTATGAATAGTATTTGCTTCCACAACCTGTTCCTGAAGTGCATTCCATTTTCCCACTACTCTCACGCTAAAAGAAAAGTTCCTAACATCTCTGTGACTCATCTGAGTTTCAAGCTTCCATCCATGTCCTCTCCCTTAAATCTTCGCAGTCAGTGTGTGTGTGTGTGTGTGTGTGTGTGTGTGTGCGTGTGTGTGTGTGTGTGTGTGTGTGTGTGTGTTGTGTGTGTGTGTGTGTAATCACCTGAAATTTCACACGTACCTTCAAAACACTCCAAATATATAATGTTCAGCTTGATCCCGTCGTGGTGTGCCCGTTCATCAATCTGTAGAGGAGACAGGCTATACATGAAAAAATTCTGCACCAGAGAGCGGCATACATGCAAAAACCCTTCACACGAGACTGGGTCTACACATGCACAAAATGATGCTCCTTTTCAGTTGGTTCAAGTCATGTGTGTGTGAGGAAGACTCAGTGTATTTCTTTGTATACTAAGACGGATTGTATGCGTTCTTGTATACTAAGACGGATTGTATGCGTTCTTGTATACTAAGACGGATTGTATGCGTTCTTGAATACTAAGACGGATTGGTGAGGAGAGATTGTTGATTGTATGCAAGATAGACGGGTCAGGGGAGAAATTCTCCTGTTATCTATTTCCTGTCTGTTTTTTGTTTGCCTTTTTTTTTCTTTGTCTCTTTGATATTTTTATATTTAATTCGTCTCTTATATGTGTCTGTCTTTTCTGTTTCTGTCTCTTGCTCTCTTTCTCTCTGTAAATTTTGCTCTCTTTCTCTCTGTAAATTTCTATATATCTAACCTCCCCGTGTCTCTCTCTCTCTCTCTCTCTCTCTCTCTCTCTCTCTCACTAGCTGACCTTCAAGTGCCACAAGCTTCAAACAAGCATAACTGAGGGTTCCAAAGGTCACCCCACTGCCTTCACCTCACTCAAAGGTCCCTGACCTCAAACACCAAGCGGGACCTTACCCGTCAATCGTTACAAATGCGACGCATTAGTACAAAATAAAAGCACCGTAATATTGAGGTTTTTCTCCGCCACGGCCTTCGATGGGTTAGGTGGGTTGCGTGGGTTGGCAGAGGGAAAGAAGGGTCCGGGGGAATACAGTGTAGCTGGAGTCAGTCTATTTGGAGATGATGAACCCATTACTTAGTCATCCCAAGCATGTCCATGGACACGGGTTCGATCCCATCGTCGTGAAATCAGAATTCACGATCAATAGTTAACATTTTGATACATTTAGATTTAGATCTAAACTCACGTAAACACGGAAAAAACTTTTCAGATATGATCAAAAATACACACACACACACACACACACACACACACACACACACACACACACACACACACACACACACACACACACACACACACACACACACACACACACACATACATATATATTTGCATATATATGTAAACAAGCCTGAATGGTCCCCAGGACTATATGCAACTGAAAACTCACACCCCAGAAGTAACTCGAACCCATACTGCCCGGAGCAACGCAACTGGTATGTACAGGACGCCTTAATCCACTTGACCATCACGACCGGACTAAGGAGGTGATTGCCGAAGCTATTAACCCCCCCCCCCCTGCCGGCACTCGGATGGTAATCTTGGGCATAGCATTTTATCAAATCACCTCATTCTTTGGGGCACACGAGAGGAACACAAATGCGAACAAGCCTGAATTGTCCCCAGTACTATATGCAACTGAAAACTCACACCCCAGAAGTGACTCGAACCCATACTCCCAGGAGCAATGCAACTGGTATGTAGTGTCTTTTTAATTTAGACGGCTGTAGTGTCCTTCGTTACCCTTAGGAATTTAGTTTGGTCAGAGAGTATGAGGTTCATTTTCGCCAGATATTCGTCTTTTTTAAGAATGACGTATATTGGCGACTTGTCACCTCTCCTGACAACTATCTCCTTGTTCTCACGAAGGCTCTTAGCTGCCGCTTTGAGCTCGGGGGACAGTATGGTGCTTCTGTAGTTGCCTCGAATCTTTCCTTCTTCTGCAATAAGTTCTGCTTGTAAGGTGTCTTTGGTGGTGACCTTCTTTTGTGTCTCCAAGTCGAATATGTCGTCCAACAGGATCTCCAACTCCACTTTCCGGGCCATCTCACTTGGCCCAAAGAACTCAGTATATAGGCAAGACAACAACATCTCTTTCCAGGCGATTAACAATGCATAAGCAACAGGGCTCCATCAAGGAACATATAATCTCTTCCCACAACCAGACCATCACCAGAGAAGTCTTAACAAACAACACAGAAATCATCGATAGATACAGCGATAGCAGGCGGCTCGACATCTGCGAGGCACTATACATCAAAAAGTGAACACCAGCAATCAACAGCCAATTAATGCACAACTATATTCTACCCACTTCAAGACTCCGCACCAATATAGAAGCATCAAGAGGAAGTATGGGCCAATAGGCCCTTTGCAGTTACTTCCATTCTTCCCTTTCACTTATTCAATTTATACCCATTGCACCGTGTTCTGTTTTGTGTTGGTCAAAAGTTTGTTCACATCATCCAAAACTGTTGCAACATATCACCTCACCCAAATGCGAGTATATAAGACAAGCTGTTCAATGTTAGCATTAAGTAAAACTCTGTTTTCAGGTTACAGTTGTGTGTGTGTAAACTACAGTCTTAGAAAATGTAATAAGTTATTACGAAACGCGTTCAAGCGTCGCGTCAGATTAGAAATGAAAATGAATTTTGGAGAATTGATTTTTCAATTACCATCGACAGTAAAAAGAAACATAAGAAATATTGAGAAAATTCGTGCTAGAATTATTATTCTTACTTTTACTTTTTCGGTCATATTTAACAACATATATATATATATATATATATATATATATATATATATATATATATATATATATATGTTGTTAAATATGACCGAAAAAGTAAAAGTAAGAATAATAATTCTAGCACGAATTTTCTCAATATTTCTTATGTTTCTTTTTACTGTCGATGGTAATTGAAAATCAATTCTCCAAAATTCATTTTCATTTCTAGTCTGACGCGACGCTTGAACGCGTTTCGTAATAACTTATTACATTTTCTAGGACTGTAGTTTACACACACACAACTGTATATATATATATATATATATATATATATATATATATATATATATATATATATATATATATATATGCGAACAAGCCTGAATGGTCCCCAGGACAATATGCAACTGAAAACTCACACCCCAGAAGTGACTCGAACCCATACTCCCAGATGCCACGCAACTGGTATGTACAAGACGCCTTAATCCACTTGACCATCACGACCGGACATAATGAGGTGATAGCCGAGGCTATTTGAACCACCCCACCGCCGGCACTCGGATAGTAATCTTGGGCATAGCATTTTAACCAAATCACCTCATTCTTTGGGGCACACGTGAGGAACACAAATGCGAACAAGCCTGAATGGTCCCCAGGACAATATGCAACTGAAAACTCACACCCCAGAAGTGACTCGAACCCATACTCCCAGATGCCACGCAACTGGTATGTACAAGACGCCTTAATCCACTTGACCATCACGACCGGACATAATGAGGTGATAGCCGAGGCTATTTGAACCACCCCACCGCCGGCACTCGGATAGTAATCTTGGGCATAGCATTTTACCAAATCACCTCATTCTTTGGGGCACACGTGAGGAACACAAATGCGAACAAGCCTGAATGGTCCCCAGGACAATATGCAACTGAAAACTCACACCCCAGAAGTGACTCGAACCCATACTCCCAGATGCCACGCAACTGGTATGTACAAGACGCCTTAATCCACTTGACCATCACGACCGGACATAATGAGGTGATAGCCGAGGCTATTTGAACCACCCCACCGCCGGCACTCGGATAGTAATCTTGGGCATAGCATTTTACCAAATCACCTCATTCTTTGGGGCACACGTGAGGAACACAAATGCGAACAAGCCTGAATGGTCCCCAGGACAATATGCAACTGAAAACTCACACCGCAGAAGTGACTCGAACCCATACTCCCACATACATACTCCCACATACATACTCCACATACATACATACTCCCACATACATTGTACATACCAGTTGCGTGGCATCTGGGAGTATGGGTTCGAGTCACTTCTGGGGTGTGAGTTTTCAGTTGCATATTGTCCTGGGGACCATTCAGGCTTGTTCGCATTTGTGTTCCTCACGTGTGCCCCAAAGAATGAGGTGATTTGGTAAAATGCTATGCCCAAGATTACTATCCGAGTGCCGGCGGTGGGGTGGTTCAAATAGCCTCGGCTATCACCTCATTATGTCCGGTCGTGATGGTCAAGTGGATTAAGGCGTCTTGTACATACCAGTTGCGTGGCATCTGGGAGTATGGGTTCGAGTCACTTCTGGGGTGTGAGTTTTCAGTTGCATATTGTCCTGGGGACCATTCAGGCTTGTTCGCATTTGTGTTCCTCACGTGTGCCCCAAAGAATGAGGTGATTTGGTAAAATGCTATGCCCAAGATTACTATCCGAGTGCCGGCGGTGGGGTGGTTCAAATAGCCTCGGCTATCACCTCATTATGTCCGGTCGTGATGGTCAAGTGGATTAAGGCGTCTTGTACATACCAGTTGCGTGGCATCTGGGAGTATGGGTTCGAGTCACTTCTGGGGTGTGAGTTTTCAGTTGCATATTGTCCTGGGGACCATTCAGGCTTGTTCGCATTTGTGTTCCTCACGTGTGCCCCAAAGAATGAGGTGATTTGGTAAAATGCTATGCCCAAGATACTATCCGAGTGCCGGCGGTGGGGTGGTTCAAATAGCCTCGGCTATCACCTCATTATGTCCGGTCGTGATGGTCAAGTGGATTAAGGCGTCTTGTACATACCAGTTGCGTGGCATCTGGGAGTATGGGTTCGAGTCACTTCTGGGGTGTGAGTTTTCAGTGTATATATATATATATATATATATATATATATATATATATATATATATATATATATATATATATTTTCTGGTGCATACTGGCTACTGGTTTTCTTTTAAACATGTTTCATTGAATATGACCGCATATTCTTGATTTACTATCTTCTGATTTAGGGCTTCTATCCCTCTAACTATTTTCCTAGCATCAGGGCTGAGCTGAAAGATGAGTTCTCCAAAACTCCTTTTCGTTATTTTTAAGGTGAAGAAAAAAGTGAATTACTATAGAATGTATTACACTTATTTACACAATTTGCACAACGTGTAATACATTCTATAGTAATTCACATTTTTCTTCACCTTAAAAATATATATATACATAAATACATACATAAATACATACATACATTTGTCTCTTTTACTCTGACAGGGGGAGATAGCTGATTGAGAAACTAGTGTGCAATTAAGCACTTAACCACTGAAGGTGATTAAGGTGCTTTTACAAGCTCAGGTTATATAGTTACATCACATACATACCTTGTATAATTGATACATTAACATGGTCAATCTTGGGTACAAGTCCAATATATCATCAAGTGTTCCAGTACTCATATAGTAATTACACAGTTCAGCATACCTTAGCCCAGGAGGGCGAAAGTCAGTCAGTATGGGACATTCTACAATATAATGTTCAGGAGAGTGCATGTTTTCTCTTTCACAAAGTTGACACATTGTGTACTCGACATTTGGGGTTTGAGAAAGCTGCCAGATACGTCTATGTGACGATGGTGGTGGGTGTAGGGACGATGGTGGTGGTTGTAGTGACGATGGTGGCGGCTGTAGTGACAATGGTGGTGGTTGTAGTGACGATGGTGGTGGTGGTTGTAGTGACGATGGTGGTGGTTGTAGTGACGATGGTGGTGGTGGTTGTAGTGACGATGGTGGTGGTTGTAGTGACGATGGTGGTGGTGGTTGTAGTGACGATGGTGGTGGTTGTAGTGACGATGGTGGTGGTGGTTGTAGTGACGATGGTGGTGGTTGTAGTGACGATGGTGGTGGTGGTTGTAGTGACGATGGTGGTGGTGGTTGTAGTGACGATGGTGGTGGTGGCTGTAGTGACGATGGTGGTGGTGGTTGTAGTGACGATGGTGGTGGTTGTAGTGACGATGGTGGTGGTGGTTGTAGTGACGATGGTGGTGGTGGCTGTAGTGACGATGGTGGTAGTGGCTGTAGTGACGATCTTCTTGAGGTTATCTTGAGATGATTTCGGGGCTTTAGTGTCCCCGCGGCCCGGTCCTCGACCAGGCCTCCACCCCCAGGAAGCAGCCCATGACAGCTGGCTAACACCCAGGTACCTATTTTACTGCTAGGTAACAGGGCATAGGGTGAAAGAAACTCTGCCCATTGTTTCTCGTCGGTGCCTGGGATCGAACCCAGGACCACAGGATCATAAGTCCAGTGTGCTGTCCGCTCGGCCGACCGGCTCCCGACCGGCTCTACCACGATGGTGGTAGTGGCTGTAGTGACGATGGTGGTAGTGGCTGTAGTGACGATGGTGGTAGTGGCTGTAGTGACGATGGTGGTAGTGGCTGTAGTGACGGTGGTGGTAGTGGCTGTAGTGACGATGGTGGTAGTGGCTGTAGTGACGGTGGTGGTAGTGGCTGTAGTGACGATGGTGGTAGTGGCTGTAGTGACGATGGTGGTGGCTGTAGTGACGATGGTGGTGGCTGTAGTGACGATGGTGCTGGCTGTAGTGACGATGGTGGTAGTGGCTGTAGTGATGATGGTGGTGGTTGTAGTGACGATGGTGGTGGCTGTAGTGACGATGGTGGTGGCTGTAGTGACGATGGTGGTAGCTGTTGTGACAATGGTGGTAGTGGCTGTAGTGACGATGGTGGTGGCTGTAGTGACGATGGTGGTGGCTGTAGTGACGATGGTGGTGGCTGTAGTGACGATGGTGGTAGTGGCTGTAGTGACGATGGTGGTAGTGGCTGTAGTGACAATGGTGGTAGTGGCTGTAGTGACGATAGTGGTGGCTGTAGTGACGATGGTGGTGGTTGTAGTGACGATGGTGGTGGTGGTGGTGGTTATGCTTCATTTAAAATTCAACTATGACCATTAAGAAGTAAAGTGGTTCTTCCAGGTGTGATGTTTAATGCAACTGTTGTTGCTCGCAATTGTACCATATGGCAGCTGTGGGTGGTAGACACGGTGGGTGGTGGTGGTGATAGTGGTGGTGGTGATAGTGGTGGTGGTGTTTGGTGGTGGTGGTGGTGATGGTGGTGGTGGTGATAGTGGTGGTGGTGTTTGGTGGTGGTGGTGGTGATAGTGGTGGTGGTGGTTGGTGATGGTGGTGTTGTTTTTTAGCAGAGATATTCCTGCGCGGGCCCTAAGCCTCTGGCTGGCCCACTGGGCGGGCCCTAAGCCTCTGGCTGGTCCACTGGGCGGGCCCTAAGCCTCTGGCTGGTCCACTGGGCGGGCCCTAAGCCTCTGGCTGGTCCACTGGGCGGGCCCTAAGCCTCTGGCTGGCCCACTGGGCGGGCCCTAAGCCTCTGGCTGGCCCACTGGGCGGGCCCTAAGCCTCTGGCTGGCCCACTGTGCGGGCCCTAAGCCTCTGGCTGGTCCACTGGGCGGGCCCTAAACCTCTGGCTGGTCCACTGGGCGGGCCCTAAGCCTCTGGCTGGCCCACTGGGCGGGCCCTAAGCCTCTGGCTGGCCCACTGGGCGGGCCCTAAGCCTCTGCCTGGTCCACTGGGCGGGCCCTAAGCCTCTGGCTGGTCCACTGGGCGGGCCCTAAGCCTCTGGCTGGTCCACTGGGCGGGCCCTAAGCCTCTGGCTGGCCCACTGGGCGGGCCCTAAGCCTCTGGCTGGCCCACTGGGCGGGCCCTAAGCCTCTGGCTGGCCCACTGTGCGGGCCCTAAGCCTCTGGCTGGTCCACTGGGCGGGCCCTAAGCCTCTGGCTGGTCCACTGGGCGGGCCCTAAGCCTCTGGCTGGCCCACTGGGCGGGCCCTAAGCCTCTGGCTGGCCCACTGGGCGGGCCCTAAGCCTCTGGCTGGCCCACTGTGCGGGCCCTAAGCCTCTGGCTGGCCCACTGTGCGGGCCCTAAGCCTCTGGCTGGCCCACTGGGCGGGCCCTAAGCCTCTGGCTGGCCCTCTGGGCTGGCCCTAAGCCTCTGGCTGGCCCACTGGGCGGGCCCTAAGCCTCTGGCTGGCCCACTAAGTGTTGCTTTTTTCTGTTTTACTTGGGCGGAGTATGAGTATCTATGACTCGTATGGTCGCTTCAGTAAGACTTTGCCCCATGTGTTTAACAACTTCTGCTCTGTGGAATCTAAGATTAAATCTTAATGGGTTTGTAACTGTGCACTGTGTTAGATAATGTTCCAGGGGTCTGTTGTGGTTGTAACTGTGCACTGTGTTAAATAATGTTCCAGTGGTCTGTTGTGCATTTCTCCACAGTGCTGACAAATGTGGTGGTAGCGGTAGGTGGTAGTGGGTAGTGGTGGTGAGTGGTAGTGGGTGATGGTAGTGGGTGGTGGTAGTTGGTGCTAGTGGGTGGTAGTGGGTGGTAGGGGATGGAGGTAGTGGGTGGTGGTAGTTGGTGGTAGTGGGTGGTAGGGGATGGAGGTAGTGGGTGGTGGTAGTTGGTGGTAGTGGGTGGTGGTAGAGGGTGGTAGTGGGTGGTGGTGGTAGTGACGGCTGGTTCCAAATAAGTCTTCCTATTCTTATCTCATTCTACACATTTATCTGTCCCCGTCCATTCACAACGCCCCAGCAGAGAACACCACAACACACACACACCCTAGACCCCTAACACACACACACCCTAGACCCCTAACACACACACACCCTAGACCCCTAACACACACAGATCACACTAACGCGATGCATCAAATGAACAAATCCACAAGGGCCGTGACGAGGATTCGAACCTGCGGCCGGGAGCATCCCAGACACTGCCTTAATCGACTGAGCTACGCAACCCGTTCTCGCAAATTTAATAAGTCAATATTGACTTATTAAATATGTGCACAGGTGACATACTTAACATAATAGATACCCTTAAAAAGCTTCATAGAAAACACCGACCTTACCTAACCTACTTAGTATGTTAAGATAAGCATCTTATTGCTTCGTAATTACAATTATTACCTAACCTATAATAGGTACAGGTTAAGTAATAATTGTAATTACGAAGCAATAAGATGCTTATCTTAAGATACCAACAAGGTTAGGTAAGGTCGGTGTTTTCTATGAATCTTCTTAAGGGTATCTATTATGTTTAGTATATCACCTATGCACGTAGTTAATAAGTCAATATTGACTTTACGAATTTGCGAGAACGGGTTGTGTAGCTCAGTCGATTAAGGCAGTGTCTGGGATGCTCCCGGACGCAGGTTCGAATCCTCGTCACGGCCCTTGTGGATTTGTTCACCCTAAACCCCTCACCTCACTTCCTCTCACCTCCCCTCACCTTACCTCACCTCACCTCACCTCACCTCACCTCACCTCTTCTGTCATGTACTATCTTCCTCCCTCAACATCTCACTTCCATCACAATGGTTCAAGTTGACCAAAAGTTCGTCAATTATGTAAATGTAAGCTGGATTAACTCCACTTTTTATTACTTATAATATCTATCCTCCTGCGGGTCATTCCCTTACGAAGTATTACAAATATCCCAGAATTAAGATTTCCACCGGTGTCCTAGAGGAATGCGCTGCATCCCTAACGTAGCTTTGGTCCCGGTTCTCAAGTGACGAACTGGAGAACCATCAAACGCAAGATGCAAAGACACAATACGTAAGGAGACGCAAGATGCAGAAAAACAAGGGGAAGATATGTAAGAGATAGAGAGACAGTACGCAAGGAGATGCATGGCGCAGAGACACAAGACGCACAGACACAAGACGCAGAGACACAAGACGCACAGACACAAGACGCAGAGACACAAGACGCACAGACACAAGACGCAGAGACACAAGACGCACAGACACAAGACGCAGAGACACAAGACGCACAGACACAAGACGCACAGACACACAAGGAGACAGAGAGAGAGATACAACACTGCTTGCTCATACAACTTCTGGTCATGTCTGTGCCTCCACCATGCCAGGATTCGGGGTAAGGGTTCGAGCCTGCTCGTCAGGTCAGGTTAAGTGGACGGCTTGTCTGCCATCATTATACACTCTACTCTTGGGTGTAGAGCCCCACCCACACGCCCTCCACCCACCCACACCCCCCCCCCCACCCACCTGCCCCCCCCACCCACCTGCCTGCCCCCCCCACCCACCTGCCCCCCCCCCACCCACCTGCCCCCCCCCCCCACCCACCTGCCCCCCCCCCCACACACGCCCCCCCCACCCACCTGCCCCCCCCACCCACCTGCCCCCCCCACCCACCTGCCCCCACCCACCTGCCCCCACCCACACGCCCCCCCCCCCACCCACCTGCCCCCCCCCACCCACCTGCCCCCCCACCCACCTGCCCCAACCCCACCCACCTGCCCCCCCCCACCCACCTGCCCCCCCCCCACACGACCATTCACAATACTGACACACAAACAACAAAATGTTAAGACAAAACAAGCTAAGTCTGCTAGCGATTTGGAATGGGTTCGAGCCCTGGCCGGGGAGGATTGACAGGGCGCCGATCCTTAACTGTTCGCCTCTATTCACCCAGCAGTATTTGGGTACTTGGTTGTAAACCGATTGGAGGGTCGTGATCTAGGGAAAACTAGTAGGGTAAGGCTTACCATGAGCTATGGGAAGGGAAAGCTCTCAGCCAGCGAATAGGAGTCAGCAGTCGTCTGCTCCTGTACCCACCTGTGTGTAAAACTAGTAGGGTAAGGCTTACCATGAGCTATGGGAAGGGAAAGCTCTCAGCCAGCTAACAGGAGTCAGCAGTCGTCTGGTCCTGTACCCACCTGTGTGTAAAACTAGTAGGGTAAGGCTTACCATGAGCTATGGGAAGGGAAAGCTCTCAGCCTGCTAACAGGAGTCAGCAGTCGTCTGCTCCAGTACCCACCTGTGTGTAAAACTAGTAGGGTAAGGCTTACATGAGCTATGGGAAGGGAAAGCTCTCAGCCAGCTAACAGGAGTCAGCAGTCGTCTGCTCCTGTACCCACCTGTGTGTAAAACTAGTAGGGTAAGGCTTACCATGAGCTATGGGAAGGGAAAGCTCTCAGCCAGCTAACAGGAGTCAGCAGTCGTCTGCTCCTGTACCCACCTGTGTGTAAAACTAGTAGGGTAAGGCTTACCATGAGCTATGGGAAGGGAAAGCTCTCAGCCTGCTAACAGGAGTCAGCAGTCGTCTGCTCCTGTACCCACCTGTGTGTAAAACTAGTAGGGTAAGGCTTACCATGAGCTATGGGAAGGGAAAGCTCTCAGCCAGCTAACAGGAGTCAGCAGTCGTCTGCTCCTGTACCCACCTGTGTGTAAAACTAGTAGGGTAAGGCTTACCATGAGCTATGGGAAGGGAAAGCTCTCAGCCAGCTAACAGGAGTCAGCAGTCGTCTGCTCCTGTACCCTCCTGTGTGTAAAACTAGTAGGGTAAGGCTTACCATGAGCTATGGGAAGGGAAAGCTCTCAGCCAGCTAACAGGAGTCAGCAGTCGTCTGCT
This sequence comes from Procambarus clarkii, assembly GCF_020424385.1. Taxonomy (NCBI): domain Eukaryota; kingdom Metazoa; phylum Arthropoda; class Malacostraca; order Decapoda; family Cambaridae; genus Procambarus; species Procambarus clarkii. Next base: position 30,674 of record NW_025568843.1, read on the forward strand.
CCTGTACCCTCCTGTGTGTAAAACTAGTAGGGTAAAGCTTACCATGAGCTATGGGAAGGGAAAGCTCTCAGCCAGCTAACAGGAGTCAGCAGTCGTCTGCTCCTGTACCCACCTGTGTGTAAAACTAGTAGGGTAAGGCTTACCATGAGCTATGGGAAGGGAAAGCTCTCAGCCAGCTAACAGGAGTCAGCAGTCGTCTGCTCCTGTACCCTCCTGTGTGTAAAACTAGTAGGGTAAGGCTTACCATGAGCTATGGAAGGGAAAGCTCTCAGCCTGCTAACAGGAGTCAGCAGTCGTCTGCTCCTGTACCCACCTGTGTGTAAAACTAGTAGGGTAAGGCTTACCATGAGCTATGGGAAGGGAACGCTCTCAGCCAGCTAACAGGAGTCAGCAATCGTCTGCTCCTGTACCCTCCTGTGTGTAAAACTAGTAGGGTAAGGCTTACCATGAGCTATGGAAGGGAAAGCTCTCAGCCTGCTAACAGGAGTCAGCAGTCGTCTGCTCCTGTACCTACCTGTGTGTAAAACTAGTAGGGTAAGGCTTACCATGAGCTATGGGAAGGGAAAGCTCTCAGCCAGCTAACAGGAGTCAGCAGTCGTCTGCTCCTGTACCCACCTGTGTGTAAAACTAGTAGGGTAAGGCTTACCATGAGCTATGGGAAGGGAAAGCTCTCAGCCTGCTAACAGGAGTCAGCAGTCGTCTGCTCCTGTACCCTCCTGTGTGTAAAACTAGTAGGGTAAGGCTTACCATGAGCTATGGGAAGGGAAAGCTCTCAGCCTGCTAACAGGAGTCAGCAGTCGTCTGCTCCTGTACCCACCTGTGTGTAAAACTAGTAGGGTAAGGCTTACCATGAGCTATGGGAAGGGAAAGCTCTCAGCCAGCTAACAGGAGTCAGCAGTCGTCTGCTCCTGTACCCTCCTGTGTGTAAAACTAGTAGGGTAAGGCTTACCATGAGCTATGGGAAGGGAAAGCTCTCAGCCAGCTAACAGGAGTCAGCAGTCGTCTGCTCCTGTACCCACCTGTGTGTAAAACTAGTAGGGTAAGGCTTACCATGAGCTATGGGAAGGGAAAGCTCTCAGCCAGCTAACAGGAGTCAGCAGTCGTCTGCTCCTGTACCCACCTGTGTGTAAAACTAGTAGGGTAAGGCTTACCATGAGCTATGGGAAGGGAAAGCTCTCAGCCAGCTAACAGGAGTCAGCAGTCGTCTGCTCCTGTACCCTCCTGTGTGTAAAACTAGTAGGGTAAGGCTTACCATGAGCTATGGGAAGGGAAAGCTCTCAGCCTGCTAACAGGAGTCAGCAGTCGTCTGCTCCTGTACCCACCTGTGTGTAAAACTAGTAGGGTAAGGCTTACCATGAGCTATGGGAAGGGAAAGCTCTCAGCCAGCTAACAGGAGTCAGCAGTCGTCTGCTCCTGTACCCTCCTGTGTGTAAAACTAGTAGGGTAAGGCTTACCATGAGCTATGGGAAGGGAAAGCTCTCAGCCAGCTAACAGGAGTCAGCAGTCGTCTGCTCCTGTACCCACCTGTGTAAAACTAGTAGGGTAAGGCTTACCATGAGCTATGGGAAGGGAAAGCTCTCAGCCAGCTAACAGGAGTCAGCAGTCGTCTGCTCCTGTACCCACCTGTGTGTAAAACTAGTAGGGTAAGGCTTACCATGAGCTATGGGAAGGGAAAGCTCTCAGCCTGCTAACAGGAGTCAGCAGTCGTCTGCTCCTGTACCCTCCTGTGTGTAAAACTAGTAGGGGTAAGGCTTACCATGAGCTATGGGAAGGGAAAGCTCTCAGCCAGCTACCAGGAGTCAGCAGTCGTCTGCTCCTGTACCCTCCTGTGTGTAAAACTAGTAGGGTAAGGCTTACCATGAGCTATGGGAAGGGAAAGCTCTCAGCCTGCTAACAGGAGTCAGCAGTCGTCTGCTCCTGTACCCACCTGTGTGTAAAACTAGTAGGGTAAGGCTTACCATGAGCTATGGGAAGGGAAAGCTCTCAGCCAGCTAACAGGAGTCAGCAGTCGTCTGCTCCTGTACCCACCTGTGTGTAAAACTAGTAGGGTAAGGCTTACCATGAGCTATGGGAAGGGAAAGCTCTCAGCCAGCTAACAGGAGTCAGCAGTCGTCTGCTCCTGTACCCACCTGTGTGTAAAACTAGTAGGGTAAGGCTTACCATGAGCTATGGGAAGGGAAAGCTCTCAGCCTGCTAACAGGAGTCAGCAGTCGTCTGCTCCTGTACCCTCCTGTGTGTAAAACTAGTAGGGTAAGGCTTACCATGAGCTATGGGAAGGGAAAGCTCTCAGCCAGCTAACAGGAGTCAGCAGTCGTCTGCTCCTGTACCCTCCTGTGTGTAAAACTAGTAGGGTAAGGCTTACCATGAGCTATGGGAAGGGAAAGCTCTCAGCCTGCTAACAGGAGTCAGCAGTCGTCTGCTCCTGTACCCACCTGTATGTAAAACTAGTAGGGTAAGGCTTACCATGAGCTATGGGAAGGGAAAGCTCTCAGCCAGCTAACAGGAGTCAGCAGTCGTCTGCTCCTGTACCCTCCTGTGTGTAAAACTAGTAGGGTAAGGCTTACCATGAGCTATGGGAAGGGAAAGCTCTCAGCCAGCTAACAGGAGTCAGCAGTCGTCTGCTCCTGTAACCACCTGTGTAAAACTAGTAGGGTAAGGCTTACCATGAGCTATGGAAGGGAAAGCTCTCAGCCTGCTAACAGGAGTCAGCAGTCGTCTGCTCCTGTACCCACCTGTGTGTAAAACTAGTAGGGTAAGGCTTACCATGAGCTATGGGAAGGGAAAGCTCTCAGCCAGCTAACAGGAGTCAGCAGTCGTCTGCTCCTGTACCCTCCTGTGTGTAAAACTAGTAGGGTAAGGCTTACCATGAGCTATGGAAGGGAAAGCTCTCAGCCTGCTAACAGGAGTCAGCAGTCGTCTGCTCCTGTACCCACCTGTGTGTAAAACTAGTAGGGTAAGGCTTACCATGAGCTATGGGAAGGGAAAGCTCTCAGCCAGCTAACAGGAGTCAGCAGTCGTCTGCTCCTGTACCCACCTGTGTGTAAAACTAGTAGGGTAAGGCTTACCATGAGCTATGGGAAGGGAAAGCTCTCAGCCTGCTAACAGGAGTCAGCAGTCGTCTGCTCCTGTACCCACCTGTGTGTAAAACTAGTAGGGTAAGGCTAACCATGAGCTATGGGAAGGGAAAGCTCTCAGCCTGCTAACAGGAGTCAGCAGTCGTCTGCTCCTGTACCCTCCTGTGTGTAAAACTAGTAGGGTAAGGCTTACCATGAGCTATGGGAAGGGAAAGCTCTCAGCCAGCTAACAGGAGTCAGCAGTCGTCTGCTCCTGTACCCTCCTGTGTGTAAAACTAGTAGGGTAAGGCTTACCATGAGCTATGGGAAGGGAAAGCTCTCAGCCAGCTAACAGGAGTCAGCAGTCGTCTGCTCCTGTACCCACCTGTGTGTAAAACTAGTAGGGTAAGGCTTACCATGAGCTATGGGAAGGGAAAGCTCTCAGCCAGCTAACAGGAGTCAGCAGTCGTCTGCTCCTGTACCCACCTGTGTGTAAAACTAGTAGGGTAAGGCTTACCATGAGCTATGGGAAGGGAAAGCTCTCAGCCTGCTAACAGGAGTCAGCAGTCGTCTGCTCCTGTACCCTCCTGTGTGTAAAACTAGTAGGGTAAGGCTTACCATGAGCTATGGGAAGGGAAAGCTCTCAGCCAGCTAACAGGAGTCAGCAGTCGTCTGCTCCTGTACCCTCCTGTGTGTAAAACTAGTAGGGTAAGGCTTACCATGAGCTATGGGAAGGGAAAGCTCTCAGCCAGCTAACAGGAGTCAGCAGTCGTCTGCTCCTGTACCCTCCTGTGTGTAAAACTAGTAGGGTAAGGCTTACCATGAGCTATGGGAAGGGAAAGCTCTCAGCCAGCTAACAGGAGTCAGCAGTCGTCTGCTCCTGTACCCACCTGTGTGTAAAACTAGTAGGGTAAGGCTTACCATGAGCTATGGGAAGGGAAAGCTCTCAGCCTGCTAACAGGAGTCAGCAGCCGTCTGCTCCTGTACCCACTTGTGTGTAAAACTAGTAGGGTAAGGCTTACCATGAGCTATGGGAAGGGAAAGCTCTCAGCCAGCTAACAGGAGTCAGCAGTCGTCTGCTCCTGTACCCACCTGTGTGTAAAACTAGTAGGGTAAGGCTTACCATGAGCTATGGGAAGGGAAAGCTCTCAGCCAGCTAACAGGAGTCAGCAGTCGTCTGCTCCTGTACCCACCTGTGTGTAAAACTAGTAGGGTAAGGCTTACCATGAGCTATGGGAAGGGAAAGCTCTCAGCCAGCTAACAGGAGTCAGCAGTCGTCTGCTCCTGTACCCTCCTGTGTGTAAAACTAGTAGGGTAAGGCTTACCATGAGCTGTGGGAAGGGAAAGCTCTCAGCCAGCTAACAGGAGTCAGCAGTCGTCTGCTCCTGTACCCACCTGTGTGTAAAACTAGTAGGGTAAGGCTTACCATGAGCTATGGGAAGGGAAAGCTCTCAGCCAGCTAACAGGAGTCAGCAGTCGTCTGCTCCTGTACCCACCATAGTGTAAAAGACTATCACTCCCTCACCCCCCAATTCCCCAGTTACATCAACCCTCTCACACAATTTTCTCCAATTACAATGTATCAAAGTGGAAATGTGAGTAGATGCAACTGAAACTTAAAAACAAATGACAATTTTTCTAGAACAAAAATAATTAAACAAACACAAACAAACAAACAAGAAAGCAATCTAAAACTTAAAACAAAAACACAGGAAATGAATTGACAACAGAAGCAAGGAAAAAATGAGTTGACAACAGAAGCAAGGAAAAAATGAGTTGACAACAGAAACAAGGAAAAAATGAGTTGACAACAGAAGCAAGGAAAAAATGAGTTGACAACAGAAACAAAGAAATAATAGGTTGAGAAGAAGAGGAAGGAGAAGGAGTTGAAGACAAAGACACAGCAACAACCACAAGGAAACACTAACACAGACGCAGAGTGGACCAGAGGGGCGCCATTAACTAATTATATAACATTATCTTATTACACAACATTAAATCCAGAATCTCAGAGGTAAAACTGTAAATATTTTCTCACAATTAGCTAAACAGTCCACTTTTGCTTCCAAAAATATTAGCCTCATATACTCACACACACATTCACATACACACACACACACACTCACATACACACACACACACTCACATACACACACTCACACACTCACATACACACACACACACTCACATACAGGGGAGGGGCCTCGTAGCCTGGTGGATAGCGCGCAGGACTCGTAATTCTGTGGCGCGGGTTCGATTGTCGCACGAGGCAGAAACAAATGGGCAAAGTTTCTTTCACCCTAAGGGTCCCTGTTACCTAGCAGTAAATAGGTACCTGGGAGTTAGTCAGCTGTCACGGGCTGCTTCCTGGGGTGTGTGTGTGTGTGGTGTGGAAAAAAAAACAAAAAAAGTAGTTAGTAAACAGTTGATTGACAGTTGAGAGGCGGGCCGAAAGAGCAAAGCTCAACCCCCGTAAAAACACAACTAGTAAACACACACACACTCACTCACACACACTCACACACATACACACACACTCACTCACACACACTCACACACACACACACATACACGGTTGAGAGGCGGGACCAAAGAGCCAGAGCTCAACCCCCGCAAGCACAATTAGGTGAGTACACACAAACACACAGAGATTGCAGAGATGGTCAGGGAAATGGCTACTGGATTTCAACGCCAGTAAATGTAAAGTTATGGAAACGGGATCAGGGGATAGGAGACCAAAGGGACAGTACACAATGAAGGGGAACAGCCTACCTGTAACGATTCGAGAAAGAGACCTGGGAGTGGATGTGACACCTAATCTAACTCCTGAGGCACATATAAATAGGATAACGACAGCAGCGTACTCTACACTGGCGAAAATTAGAACTTCATTCAGAAACCTAAATGAGGAGGCTTTTAGGGCGCTTTACACTGCCTACGTGAGACCCGTCTTAGAGTATGCCGCGCCATCATGGAGCCCCCACCTGAAGAAACACATAAGGAAACTGGAGAAGGTTCAGAGGTTTGCGACGAGGCTTGTCCCAGAGTTACGAGGGATGGGATGTGAACAGCGTCTGAGGGAACTGAACCTTACGACACTAGAGAAAAGAAGGGAGAGAGGAGATATGATAGGGACATATAAAATACTCAGGGGAATTGACAGAGTGGAAATAGATGAAATGTTCACACGTAATAATAACAGAACGAGGGGACATGGGTGGAAACTGGAAACTCAGATGAGTCACAGAGATGTTAGGAAGTTTTCTTTCAGCGTGAGAGTAGTGGAAAAATGGAATGCACTTGGGGAACAGCTTGTGGAAGCAAACTCTATTCACACTTTCATAATTAGGTATGATAGGGAAATGGGACAGGAGTCATTGCTGTAAACAACCGATGGCTGGAAAGGCGGGATCCAAGAATCAATGCTCGATCCTGCAAGCACAAATAGGTGAGTACACACACCCCCCAGCCTATCCACCAGGCTTCCAGGGGGGGGGCCTGGTAGCCTGGTGGATAGCGCGCAGGGCTCGTAATTCTGTAGCGCGGGTTCGATTCCCTCACCAGGCAGAAACAAATAGGCAAAGTTTCTTTCACCCTGAATGCCCTGTTACCTAGCAGTAAATAGGTACCTGGGAGTTAGACAGCTGCTACGGGCTGCGTCCTGTGTACTCACCTAGTTGTACTCACCTAGTTGTGTTTGCGGGGGTTGAGCTCTGGCTCTTTGGTCCCGCCTCTCAACCGTCAATCAACAGGTGTACAGATTCCTGAGCCTATCGGGCTCTGTCATATCTACACTTGAAACTGTGTATGGAGTCAGCCTCCACCACATCACCCCCTAATGCATTCCATTTGTCAACCACTCTGACACTAAAAAAGTTCTTTCTAATATCTCTGTGGCTCATTTGGGCACTCAGTTTCCACCTGTGTCCCCTTGTGCGTGTTCCCCTTGTGTTAAATAGACTGTCTTTATCTACCCTATCAATCCCCTTCAGAATCTTGAATGTGGTGATCATGTCCCCCCTAACTCTTCTGTCTTCCAGCGAAGTGAGGTTTAATTCCCGTAGTCTCTCCTCGTAGCTCATACCTCTCAGCTCGGGTACTAGTCTGGTGGCAAACCTTTGAACCTTTTCCAGTTTAGTCTTATCCTTGACTAGATATGGACTCCATGCTGGGGCTGCATACTCCAGGATTGGCCTGACATATGTGGTATACAAAGTTCTGAATGATTCTTTACACAAGTTTCTGAATGCCGTTCGTATGTTGGCCAGCCTGGCATATGCCGCTGATGTTATCCGCTTGATATGTGCTGCAGGAGACAGGTCTGGCGTGATATCAACCCCCAAGTCTTTTTCCTTCTCTGACTCCTGAAGAATTTCCTCTCCCAGATGATACCTTGTATCTGGCCTCCTGCTCCCTACACCTATCTTCATTACATTACATTTGGTTGGGTTAAACTCTAACAACCATTTGTTCGACCATTCCTTCAGCTTGTCTAGGTCTTCTTGAAGCCTCAAACAGTCCTCTTCTGTTTTAATCCTTCTCATAATTTTAGCATCGTCCGCAAACATTGAGAGAAATGAATCGATACCCTCCGGGAGATCATTTACATATATCAGAAACAAGATAGGACCGAGTACAGAGCCCTGTGGGACTCCACTGGTGACTTCACGCCAATCGGAGGTCTCACCCCTCACCGTAACTCTCTGCTTCCTATTGCTTAGATACTCCCTTATCCACTGGAGCACCTTACCAGCTACACCTGCCTGTCTCTCCAGCTTATGTACCAGCCTCTTATGCGGTACTGTGTCAAAGGCTTTCCGACAATCCAAGAAAATGCAGTCCGCCCAGCCCTCTCTTTCTTGCTTAATCTGTGTCACCTGATCGTAGAATTCTATCAAGCCTGTAAGGCAAGATTTACCCTCCCTGAATCCATGTTGGCGATTTGTTGGCGATTTGTGTGTGTGTGTGTGTGTGTGTGTGTGTGTGTGTGTGTGTGTGTGTGTGTGTGTGTGTGTGTGTAGAAAAAAAAATTAGTTAGTAGTTAGAAACGGTTGATTAATTGACAGTTGAGAGGCGTGCCGAAAGAACGAAGCTCAACCCCCGCAAGCACAACTAGGTGAATACACAGATGGTAAATCGTGCCTCATATGTTTAATAGAATTCTATGACCAGGCAACAAAAATTAGGCAAGAAAGAGAAGGATGGACCGACTGCATTTTCTTGGAATGCCAGAAAGCCTTTGACACAATACCCCATAAAAGGCTGTTAAAAAAGTTGGAGCAACAGGCAGGAGTAAAAGGGAAGGTGCTCCAGTGGATAAGGGAGTACCTAAGTAACAGGAAACAGCGAGTAACGGTGAGGGGGGAGACATCAGAGTGGCGAGATGTCACTAGCGGAGTCCCACAGGGCTCAGTACTTGAACCCATCCTGTTTCTAATATATGCAAACAATCTTCCAGAGGGTATAGACTCATTCCTCTCAATGTTTGCTGAATGGAATTTCCTAGTTTGCGCTAGGAAGTGATGTGGTGGAGGCTGACTCCATACACAGTTTCAAATGTAGATATGATAGAGCCCAGTAGACTCAGGAACCTGTACACCAGTTGATTGACAGTTGAGAGGCGGGACCAAAGAGCCAGAGCTCAACACCCGCAAGCACAAATAGGTGAATAGACACACATACACACCTACACCCACACACACACACACACACACACACACACACACACACACACACACACACACACACACACACACACACACACACACACACACATACACATACACACCCACACACACACACACACACACACACACACACACACACACACACACACACACACACACACACACACACACACACACACACACACACACACACACACACACACACACACACACACACACACACACACACACACACACACACACACATTCGTGTATCGATCAGCCTCCTAGACAAAAGTGCTTCCAGGACATACCAGAAGTACGGCCCAAGAGTCGAAGCTCACCCTACAAACACACACACAACCAGGTACACAAACATGCACCATAAAACACACACACCATACAAGACAAACAACACCCGCCATACATCTCGCTTAGTTACCCCTCGCGGAATGAAGAAGAAAAATTTACGTTTTCTATGCATCAGCCTCGATAGGTTAGGAGGGTGGCTTGGGTTCGTACGCTTCTGGCGAGGCCAAACAGTCGTATTTTTTACGGAGTGACAGACACAGAGAACAAGGGGCAGGGTGTACAGGGGTCAAAGGTCAATATTGAAGTGTGGTAAAGGCGGGGATGACCTTAACAGCCTAATTCCCCTCCTAAATACCTCCATTAATCACCTTTACGGCAGTAGCCATGCCTGGAAGAGCGGGGGGAGGGGGGGAGGGGTTAAATGGAAGGGGGGGGGGTGAGAATGGGTTAAGGGGGGTGAGGGAGGGAGGGGTGGAAGCACCTATTGCTTGTTAAGGGGGGAAAATTCGTATTAGTCTTAGCTGAGGCAGTTAGGTCATCGAATCACAATCGCGAATCGTGGGTTCGATCCTTTTGGGAGGACGGAAGCATTTGGGTAGCGTTTTTCTTTTTTTTTGCAACTGATGCTTCTGTTCACCTAGCTTTACTTAGTGCCTGCGAGTCATAGGAGCGGCTGAGGGTTGTATTGTGGGGACGTTTAGTAGTTGGCACACACGCACACACACACACACACGCACACACACACACACACACACACACGCACACACACACACACACACACACACACGCACACACGCACACAAACAAACAAACGCTACCTAGTTGTACTCACCTAGTTGTACTCACCTAGTTGTGCTTGCGGGGGTTGAGCTCTGGCTCTTTGGTCCCGCCTCTCAACTGTCAATCAACAGGTGTACAGGTTCCTGAGCCTATTGGGCTCTATCATATCTACACTTGAAACTGTGTATGGAGTCAGCCTCCACCACATCACTTCCTAATGCATTCCATTTGTCAACCACTCTGACACTAAAAAAGTTCTTTCTAATATCTCTGTGGCTCATTTGGGCACTCAGTTTCCACCTGTGTCCCCTAGTGCGTGTGCCCCTTGTGTTAAACAGCCTGTCTTTATCAACCCTGTCAATTCCCTTGAGGATCTTGAATGTGGTGATCATGTCCCCCCAACTCTTCTGTCTTCCAACGAAGTGAGGTTTAATTCCCGTAGTCTCTCCTCGTAGCTCATACCTCTCAGCTCGGGTACTAGTCTGGTGGCAAACCTTTGAACCTTTTCCATTTTAGTCTTATGCTTGACTAGATATGGACTCCATGCTGGTGCCGCATACTCCAGTATTGGTCTGACATATGTGGTATATAATGTTCTTAAAGATTCCTTACACAAGTTTCTAAAGGCCGTTCTTATGTTAGCCAACCTGGCATATGCTGCTGCTGTTATCCTCTTGATATGAGCTTCAGGGGACAGGTCTGGCGTGATATCAACCCCCAGGTCAGTGTGTGTGAGTGTGTGTGTGTGTGTGTGTGTGTGTGTGTGTGTGTGTGTGTGTGTGTGTGAGTGTGTGTGTGTGTGTGTGTGTGTGTGTGTGTGTGTGAGTGTGTGTGTGTGTGTGTGTGTGTGTGTGTGTGTGAGTGTGTGTGAGTGTGTGCACACGCGCGTGTGTACTGTCCTACAAAGGGATACATTAATTAAACACCCGGCCCTTGTCGTGGACAGAGATTATATTAAGAACAAGTTTTCTTGCCATAATTTAACATGAAGCTAATTGCATGGAAAACAATTCCAACATTAAGGCCATAAGCCATTATTGTGGATAATAAAATGCAGATAATGCCAGTGGAAACATGCAGATATTGTCAGTCAACACACACACACCCACACACCTATGTGTATACACATACACACACACACATTTCCATACACATATACACACAGATACACCCATCCACACCACATGTGCAAAGATGTGACTTCAAAATATGTAGATATATATATAAAACTAATGGCATTAAAAGTTTGATTTGAACTAATGCAAATAGACCTGCATAGGTTAGACTGTCTAGAAGAGTACGATTTTGGATCAGCAAAAACCACTTCAAATGTGACGTTTGTCTAGCTGGGATAACTAGTGGCAAAAATCCTCACTAGTGAGTCATTAAACTCTTAACTTCCTTAAATTTATTAAACTCTTAAATTCCTTAAATTTATTAAACTCTTAAAATCCTTAAATTTGTTAAACTCTTTAATTTCTTAAATTTATTAAACTCTTAAAATCCTTAAATTTGTTAAACTCTTAACTTCCTTAAATTTATTGAACTATTAACTTCCTTAAATTTATTAAACTCTTTAATTTCTTAAATTTATTAAACTCTTAAAATCCTTAAATTTGTTACATTCTTAACTTCCTTAAATTTATTGAACTATTAACTTCCTTAAATTTAGTAAACTCTTAAATTTCTTAAATTTGTTAAACTCTTAACTTCCTTAAATTGATTGAACTCTTAACTTCTGCACCATTTGAATACAATATTATTATCTATATAAATAAAAATGGAAATGTTCGTTTGTGCATAACCGCAGGAGGCCTGGTCGACGACCGGGCCGCGGGGACGCTGAGCCCCGTAAGCACCTCAAGGTAAGGTAACCGCTAATCTCCGAAAGTTCTTCACCGATTGCTTTGAAATTTTCACACAACGTTCCATTCGCATCCGGCCGGGTTTTTATATACATACTATATAGATGTCGGTAACTATAAGTATAGATGCCACACCTGTGACAGGTAAAACTATGCTTTTCTTGCAAAACAGCGCCATTTGTTGCATGTAAGAACAACACACATGCTATACTAAATATGTACTCACCTAATTGTGCTTGCGGGGGTTGAGCTCTGGCTCTTTGGTCCCGCCTCTCAACCGTCAATCAACTGGTGTACAGATTCCTGAGCCTATTGGGCTCTATCATATCTACATTTGAAACTGTGTATGGAGTCAGCCTCCACCACATCACTTCCTAATGCATTCCATTTACTAACTACTCTGACACTGAAAAAGTTCTTTCTAACGTCTCTGTGGCTCATTTGGGTACTCAGCTTCCACCTGTGTCCCCTTGTTCGCGTCCCACCAGTGTTGAATAGTTCATCCTTGTTTACCCGGTCGATTCCCCTGAGGATTTGTAGGTTGTGATCATGTCCCCCTTACTCTTCTGTCTTCCAGTGTCGTGAGGTGCATTTCCCGCAGCCTTTCCTCATAACTCATGCCTCTTAGTTCTGGGACTAGTCTAGTAGCATACCTTTGGACTTTTTCCAGCTTCGTCTTGTGCTTGACAAGGTACGGGCTCCATGCTGGGGCCGCATACTCCAGGATTGGTCTTACATATGTGGTGTACAAGATTCTGAATGATTCCTTACACAGGTTCCTGAACGCCGTTCTGATGTTAGCCAGCCTCGCATATGCCGCAGACGTTATTCTCTTTATGTGGGCTTCAGGAGACAGGTTTGGTGTGATATCAACTCCTAGATCTTTCTCTCTGTCTGTTTCATTAAGTACTTCATCTCCTATTCTGTATCCTGTGCCTGGCCTCCTGTTTCCACTGCCTAGTTTCATTACTTTGCATTTACTCGGGTTGAACTTCAACAGCCATTTGTTGGACCATTCACTCAGTCTATCCAGGTCATCTTGTAGCCTCCTACTATCATCCTCTGTTTCAATCCTCCTCATAATTTTTGCATCGTCGGCAAACATTGAGAGGAACGAATCTATACCCTCTGGGAGATCATTTACATATACCAGAAACAGTATAGGTCCAAGGACTGACCCCTGCGGGACTCCACTTGTGACGTCTCGCCAATCTGAGGCCTCACCCCTCACACAGACTCGTTGTCTCCTGTTGCTTAGGTATTCCTCTATCCACCGGAGTACCTTCCCTCTCACTCCAGCCTGCATCTCCAACTTTCGCACTAGCCTCTTGTGTGGTACTGTATCAAAGGCTTTCTGACAATCCAAAAATATGCAGTCTGCCCACCCTTCTCTTTCTTGCCTTATTTTTGTTGCCTGGTCGTAGAATTCAAGTAACCCTGTGAGGCAGGACCTGCCATCCCTGAACCCATGTTGATGCTGTGTTACAAAGTTCCTTCGCTCCAGATGCTCCACTAGTTTTTTTCGCACAATCTTCTCCATCAGCTTGCATGGTATGCAGGTTAGGGACACTGGCCTGTAGTTCAGTGCCTCCTGTCTATCCCCTTTCTTGTATATCGGGACTACGTTAGCTGCTTTCCAAATATCTGGCAGTTCCCCTGTTGCCAGTGATTTGTTATACACTATGGAGAGTGGTAGGCTCAGTTCTCTTGCTCCTTCCTTTAGAACCCAAGGGGAGATTCCATCTGGGCCTATAGCCTTCGTCACGTCCAACTCTAGTAAACACTTCCTTACTTCCCCACTGGTAATCTCAAACTCTTCCAGTGGTTCCTGGTTAGCTATTCCCTCACTTACCTCTGGAATTTCTCCTTGTTCTAAGGTGAAGACCTCCTGGAATTTCTTATTCAATTCCTCACACACTTCCTTGTCATTTGTAGTGAATCCTTCCGCCCCTATCCTTAATCTCATAACCTGTTCCTTTACTGTTGTTTTTCTCCTAATGTGGCTATGCAACAATTTAGGCTGAGTCTTTGCCTTGCTTGCGATGTCATTTTCGTATTGTCTTTCTGCCTCTCTTCTCATCCTGACATATTCATTCCTGGCATTCTGGTATCTTTCTCTGCTCTCCAGTGTCCTGTTATTCCTATAGTTTCTCCATGCCCTTTTACTTTGCTGCTTAGCTAGCCTACATCTTTGATTAAACCATGGGTTTCTCATCTTCATTTCTCTGTTTTCCTTTTGGACTGGGACAAACTTGTTTGCTGCGTCCTTGCACTTCTGCGTGATGTAATCCATCATATCTTGGGCCGTCTTTCCCCTGAGCTCTGTTTCCCATGCTATATCTGTTAGGAATTTTCTTATCCCCTCATAGTTTCCCTTTCGGTATGCTAACCTTTTGGTTTCGGTATCCCTCCTCGAGTTCAATAACCCTTCTTCAATCAAGTACTCAAACACCAGTACACTGTGGTCGCTCATTCCTACTGGGTCCTCAAAACCGATTTCTCTTATGTCGGAGTCGTTCAGAGTGAAGACTAGGTCGAGTCTTGCTGGTTCGTCATTTCCTCTCATCCTTGTGGGTTCTCCGACATGCTGGGTTAAAAAGTTGCTTGTCACTACCTCCAATAGTTTGGCTCTCCACGTATCCTCGCCTCCATATGTGTGTGTGTGTGTGTGTGTGTGTGTGTGTGTGTGTGTGTGTGTGTACTCACCTAGTTGTACTCGGCTAGTTGTGCTTGCGGGGGTTGAGCTCTGGCTCTTTGGTTCCGCCTCTCAACCGTCAACCAACAGGTGTACAGGTTCCTGAGCCTATTGGGCTCTATCATATCTACACTTGAAACTGTGTATGGAGTCAGCCTCCACCACATTGCTTCCACCATTGTGTGTGTGTGTGTGTGTGTGTGTGTGTGTGTGTGTGTGTGTTTCCGTGTGTGTTTGCGTGTATTCTAACCTGTCTCAATACGTTGAGGTTGAGCTCCAGCTCTTGTTGTCAAGCTCTCATCCTAGTGACTCAAGTTAGGTCGTCAACTATGCACTTGAAGCCTAACAACGCACTCATCTCTCAACTCATCTCTCATTTACACGAGAAATGAGAATCTATGAGAAAATTACCGTACAACGAATACGACCCTTAAACACCGCAAGAATGCACAACCAATTACCATTCATAATCACAATTACAATTGTCTACATCAACAACCATTACCAAACGACAATGAAACAATGAGGAAACAATTATCCTTTTAAGCTGAGGCTGAAAAGCCAAGTCAGGCACTAATTAGACAAACTTCCTAAAAGAGGCAATTACCATTGGACAAGGTAATAGAGCCTTGTCCAATATTAACACCCGCTTCCTTGTCTCGTTAAATCACTCAACTATCGTCGTCTTCGGGGTATTTAGAGGTCACAGCCACAATCATTGGAGAGAAATGATTTTGTAATGAGTAAAGTGCGGCGTTGTTATGCTGAGTTCGAAAGCAGTTTGGTATTTATTGTGATGTGTGTGTGTGTGTGTGTGTGTGTGTGTGTGTGGTGTGTGTGTGTGTGTGTGTGTGTGTGTGTGTGTGTGTGTACTCACTAGTTGTGCTTGCGGGGGTTGAGCTCTGGCTCTTCGGTCCCGCCTCTCAACTGTCAATCAACTGGTGTACAGGTTCCTGAGCCTATTGGGCTCTATCATATCTACATTTAAAACTGTGTATGGAGTCAGCCTCCACCACATCACTGCCTAATGCATTCCATCTGTTAACTACTCTGACACTGAAAAAGTTCCTTCTAACGTCTCTGTGGCTCATGTGGGTACTCAGTTTCCACTTGTGTCCCCTTGTTCGCGTCCCACCAGTGTTGAATAGCTTATCCTTGTTTACCCGGTCGATTCCTCTGAGGATTTTGTAGGTTGTGATCATGTCTCCCCTTACTTCTCTGTCTTCCAATGTCGTAAGATGCATTTCCCGCAGCCTTTCCTCGTAACTCATGCCTCTTAGTTCTGGGACTAGTCTAGTGGCATACCTTTGGATTTTTTCCAGCTTCGTCTTGTGCTTGACAAGGTACGGGCTCCATGCTGGGGCCGCATACTCCAGGATTGGTCTTACATATGTGGTGTACAAGATTCTGAATGATTCCTTACACAGGTTCCTGAACGCTGTTCTGATGTTAGTCAGCCTCGCATATGCCGCAGACGTTATTCTTTTTATGTGGGCTTCAGGAGACAGGTTTGGTGTGATATCAACTCCTAGATCTTTCTCTCTGTTCGTTTCATTAAGTACTTCATCTCCTATTCTGTATTCTGTATCCTGTATCTGGCCTCCTATTTCCACTGCCTATTTTCATTACTTTGCATTTACTCAACTTACGATTGAACTTCAACAGCCATTTGTTGGACCATTCACTCAGTCTGTCTAGGTCATCTTGTAGCCTCCTACTATCGTCCTCAGTTTCAATCCTCCTCATAATTTTTGCATCATCGGCAAACATTGAGAGAAACGATTCTATACCCTCTGGGAGATCATTTGCATATATCAGAAACAGTATAGGTCCAAGGACTGACCCCTGCGGTACTCCACTCGTAACGTCTCGCCAATCTGAGACCTCACCCCCTCACACTGACTCGTTGTCTCCTGTTACTTAGGTACTCCAGTATCCAACGGAGTACCTTCCCTTTCACTCCAGCCTGTATCTCCAGTTTTTTCACTAGCCTCTTGTGTGGCACTGTATCAAAGGCTTTCTGACAATCCAAAAATATGCAGTCTGCCCACCCTTCTCTTTCTTGCCTTATTTTTGTTGCCTGGTCGTAGAATTCAAGTAACCCTGTGAGGCAGGACCTGCCATCCCTGAATCCATGTTGATGCTGTGTTACAAAGTTCTTTCGCTCCAGGTGCTCCACTAGCTTTCTTCGCACAATCTTCTCCATCATCTTGCATGGTATGTAGGTTAGGGACACTGGCCTGTAATTCAGTGCCTCCTGCCTATCCCCTTTCTTGTATATCGGGACTACGTTAGCTGCTTTCCAAATTTGTGTGTGTGTGTGTGTGTGTGTGTGTGTGTGTGTGTGTGTGTGTGTGTGTGTGTGTGTGTGTGTGTGTGGTGTGTGTGTGTGTGTACTCACCTAGTTGTGCTTGCGGAGGTTGAGCTCTGGCTCTTTGGTCCCGCCTCTCAACTGTCAATCAACAGGTGTACAGATTCCTGAGCCTATTGGGCTCTATCATATCTACACTTGAAACTGTGTATGGAGTCAGCCTCCACCACATCACTTCCTAATGCATTCCATTTGTCAACCACTCTGACACTAAAAAAGTTCTTTCTAATATCTCTGTGGCTCATTTGGGCACTCAGTTTCCACCTGTGTCCCCTTGTGCGTGTTCCCCTTGTGTTAAATAGACTGTCTTTATCTACCCTATCAATTCCCTTCAGAATCTTGAATGTGGTGATCATGTCCCCCCTAACTCTTCTGTCTTCCAGCGAAGTGAGGTTTAATTCCCGTAGTCTCTCCTCGTAGCTCATACCTCTCAGCTCGGGTACTAGTCTGGTGGCAAACCTTTGAACCTTTTCCAGTTTAGTCTTATCCTTGACAAGATATGGACTCCATGCTGAGGCTGCATACTCCAGGATTGGCCTGACATATGTGGTATACAAAGTTCTGAATGATTCTTTACACAAGTTTCTGAATGCCGTTCGTATGTTGGTGTGTGTGTGTGTGTGTGTGTGTGTGTGTGTGTGTGTGTGTGTGTGTGTGTGTGTGTGTGTGTGTGTGTGTGTGTGTGTGTGTGTGTGTATGTGTGTGTGTGTGTATATGTGTGTGTGTGTGTGTATGTGTGTGCGTGCGTGCATGCTTGCGTGTATGTGTGTTGCTCATGAATCACTTACGAATGAAACTTCAACATGTAAACTAGTTACAAATAAAGTTTCTAAATCAAAAACACTTAAAGACAAAGCCTTTGGCTCAAGGTCAGGTGTCCACCCCGGCACCACACAAGGAGCAAGGACAGAGAGAGAGACAAGATTCTGCATCTCTGGACTGCCCAAACGTTTCTGACATAAGTTATCCCCATTAGAACGTGAACCACCTAACAACTTCATGCCAAAATGACACCCCAGGTAAGACTTTAAAGTTCCAGTTGGAGAGCAGATAGGTGTCTCTGGCACCCACCCTTATTGTGGGTTATCTTGTCTTGAGGTTATCTTGAGATGATTTCGGGGCTTTTTTTTTTTTTAGTGTCCCCGCGGCCCGGTCCTCGACCAGGCCTCCACCCCCAGGAAGCAGCCCGTGACAGCTGACTAACTCCCAGGTACCTATTTACTGCTAGGTAACAGGGGCATTCAGGGTGAAAGAAACTTTGCCCATTTGTTTCTGCCTCATGCGGGAATCGAACCCGCGCCACAGAATTACGAGTCCTGCGCGCTATCCACCAGGCTACGAGGCCCCTACGGGTGATGGAGGGCTCAGTAGGCTGAGCTTAACAGCCTCGTTAGGTAAGGTGGGGTTGTTTAGGGTCGTACAGTACTGATTAGACATAACGATAGGAGCCGGTCGGCCGAGCGGACAGCACGCTGGACTTGTGATCCTGTGATCCTGGGTTCGATCCCAGGCGCCGGCGAGAAACATTGGGCAGAGTTTCTTTCACCCTATGCCCCTGTTACCTAGCAGTAAAATAGGTACCTGGGTGTTAGTCAGCTGTCACGGGCTGCTTCCTGGGGGTGGAGGCCTGGTCGAGGACCGGGCCGCAGGGACACTAAAAAGCCCCGAAATCATCTCAAGATAACCTCAAGATAACGGTTGTATGTTTTACGTAGAAACATATAGAGAGAGAGATGCTGGGTGATGCTATTGAGACGAGATTAGAAGATCTGTTTATCCCTCAGTGTTGGGATGAAGAGAGAGGGAGGCTGGGCATCCCCAGATGGAAGGAGAGAAGAGAGAAGAAGCGATAATAAATCAACGAGATGTAAAAAACGATTGGATAGGCCATTAGCATAATAATGGTGTCTATTCATGACGGTAATGGAGGCAATTTTCTGGAAGGTTTTTCGTGAAGATATTATGTTAGGAATACATATGTATTTGTATACATATACCCACATACACAGACGTACACACATGTATGTACATCTCCACTCTCCCCCCTAGCACAACATATACACACAAGCATCCCCCCCCCACACACACACACTCAAAACCTTTAGTTAATACTTAATTAAATTAAACATTTAATTTAAAAATATTTAATTTACTTAAATAGACACTACTGTGTCTATTGAACCGTGTTATGGTGAGCATAAGAAAGCACAACACCACACAGGTGTAGGTTAGGTTGGGACAGGTGTAGGTTACTTTGGGACAGTTGTAGGTTAGGTTGAGACAGGTTAGGTTGGGACAGGTTAGGTTAGGTTGGGACAGGTGTAGGATAGGTTGGGACAGGTTAGGTTAGGTTGGGACAGGTGTAGGTTAGGTTGAGACAGGTGTAGGTTATTTTGGGACAGGTGTAGGTTAGGTTGGGACAGGTTAGGTTAGGTTGGGACAGGTGTAGGTTAGGTTGGGACAGGTGTAGGTTACTTTGGGACAGGTTAGGTTAGGTTGAGACAGGTTAGGTTGGGACAGGTTAGGTTAGGTTGGGACAGGTGTAGGTTAGGTTGGGACAGGTTATGTTAGGTTGGGACAGGTTAGGTTAGGTTGAGACAGGTGTAGGTTATTTTGGGACAGGTGTAGGTTAGGTTGAGCCAAGTTAGGTTAGGTTGGGACAGGTTAGGTTAGGTTGGGACAGGTTAGGTTAGGTTGGGACAGGTGTAGGTTAGGTTGGGACAGGTGTAGGTTAGGTTGGGACAGGTGTAGGTTAGGTTGGGACAAGTTAGGTTAGGTTGGGACAGGTGTAGGTTAGGTTGAGACAGGTGTAGGTTATTTTGGGACAGGTGTTGGTTAGGTTGGGACAGGTGTAGGTTAGGTTGGGACAGGTGTAGGTTAGGTTGGGACAGGTGTAGGTTAGGTGGAGACAGGTGTAGGTTAGGTGGAGACAGGTTAGGTTAGGTTGGGACAGGTGTAGGTTACTTTGGGACAGGTGTAGGTTAGGTTGGGACAGGTTAGGTTAGGTTGGGACAGGTTAGGTTAGGTTGGGACAGGTGTAGGTTACTTTGGGACAGGTGTAGGTTAGGTTGGGTCAGGTGTAGGTTAGGTTGAGACAGGTGTAGGTTATTTTGGGACAGGTGTAGGTTAGGTTGGGACAGGTGTAAGTTAGGTTGAGACAGGTGTAGGTTAGGTTGGGTCAGGTGTAGGTTAGGTTGGGACAGGTTAGGTTAGGTTGGGACAGGTGTAGGTTAGGTTGAGACAGGTGTAGGTTATTTTGGGACAGGTGTAGGTTAGGTTGGGACAGGTGTAGGTTAGGTTGGGACAGGTGTAGGTTAGGTTGGGACAGGTGTAGGTTAGGTGGAGACAGGTTAGGTTAGGTTGGGACAGGTGTAGGTTACTTTGGGACAGGTGTAGGTTACTTTGGGACAGGTGTAGGTTAGGTTGGGACAGGTGTAGGTTAGGTTGGGACAGGTGTAGGTTAGGTGGAGACAGGTTAGTTTAGGTTGGGACAGGTGTAGGTTACTTTGGGACAGGTGTAGGTTAGGTTGGGACAGGTGTAGGTTAGGTTGGGTCAGGTGTAGGTTAGGTTGGGTCAGGTGTAGGTTAGGTTGGGTCAGGTTAGGTTAGGTTAGGTTGGGACAGGTGTAGGTTAGGTTGAGACAGGTGTAGGTTATTTTGGGACAGGTGTAGGTTAGGTTGGGACAGGTGTAAGTTAGGTTGAGACAGGTGTAGGTTAGGTTGGGACAGGTGTAGGTTATTTTGGGACAGGTGTAGGTTAGGTTGGGGCAGGTTAGGTTAGGTTGGGTCAGGTGTAGGTTAGGTTGGGACAGGTGTAGGTTAGGTTGGGACAGGTGTAGGTTAGGTTGGGACAGGTGTAAGTTAGGTTGAGACAGGTGTAGGTTATTTTGAGACAGGTGTAGGTTAGGTTGGGTCAGGTGTAGGTTAGGTTGTAGGTGTACGGCGACCAAACCTGAACAGCATAATCTATATACAGATGAAGAGTCACAATAACGTGGCTGAAAAATGTTGACCAAACAACACATTAGAAATTGAGGAGATGAAGACGACGTTTCGGTCCGTCCTGGACCATTCTCCAGTCGATTGTGATAACTGGCTTGATAATGGACCGAAACGTCGTCGTCCCTTCAATTTCTAGTGCGTGGTCTGCATAATCTAAATGGGGCCTAACCAGAGCAAGATATAGCTGAAGAACCACACCAGGTGTCTTGTTACTAACGCTGCGATTAATAAATCCCAGTGTCCTATTGGCCTTATTACGAACATTTATGCATTGAATTTTTGGTTTTAATTTTTTTGCTAACCATAACTCCCAGATCTCTTTCGCAATCTCAACACCACCTAGCTCGTATCTTGTAACTCTATCATCATTACCTAGCCTTAAAACCTTGCATTTATCAGCATTAAACTGCATCTGCCAATCTTTTGACCATTTCAAAACCCTATTTAGATCAACTTGAAGTGATAGTGAGTCTTCTTCCGTATTTATCTCCCTGCCGATTCTTGTATCATCGGAAAATTCGCAAATATTGCTACTCAAACCTGAATAAAAATCATTTATATATATTATAAACAACAGAGGTCCCAAGAGAGAGCCCTGAGGTACTCCACTTACAACATTTTCTCACTCTGACTTAACCTCATTTATACTAACTCTCTGTTTCCTTTGGAATAGCCATGCTCTAATCCACTTAATATAGCACCCCCAATACCATGAGCCTCTATCTTTTTAATCAGTCTTTCATGTGGCACTGTATCAAAAGCTTTGCTAAAGTCTAGGTACACAACATCACAATTCTTACCACTATCAACTGCCTCAACTTTACTGGAATAAAATGATAGCAAATTTGTAAACATGAACGGCCATTTGAAAAACCATGGTGAGGTTAGGTGAGGTTAGGTTAGGTTAGGTTAGAACAGGTTAGGTTAGGTTAGAACAGGTTAGGTTAGGTTAGGTTAGGTTGGTTAGGACAGGTTAGGTTGGTTAGGACATTGTAGGTTAGGCTAAGACAGGTTAGGCAGGCTAGGACAGGTTAGGTTAAATTATGACAGATTAGGTTAGGTTACATTAGGATAGGTTAGGTTAACTTAAGTTACATTAGGTTAGGTGAAGTCATGTTAGGAGTAGCACAGGTTAAGTTAGGTTAGAACAGGTCAAGTTAGGTTAGATTAAGTTGTGGGGCGAGGAGGAGGAGGATCCAGGGATTATGTGAAATATCATGTGATCTCTGATGTCGACATATGTGGCATATATAACCATTACCAGTGGACCTACCTATCCAAACATGGCCGACAGCCTGTCCCTATTTTCCCGCCAAGAGCCCAACCACCAGCGTCGCCAACCTACTCCAACACATTCCTTTTCCCAGAATTGACCCATTAGTCAAAAAAAAATATTTTTTTTTTTTTTAATTTTTTTTGAGACATTAAACTATAGATTTGACGCGGAGAAAACATATGCTTCCACGCAGCATTTTGTGGGTAAAAAAGTTTTCAAAAGTTTTTCATTTTGAAAGCGTTTCAAGGATCTTCCTGTTTCACGATAATGCGATTTTATAGATTTTTTTCGGCCTTTTATAACTTTATATAAGTTTATGAACGTGACTCAATGTTGTAACTCATTGACTCACTCACTCACTCATCTTTATAAACAGATCTTTCACCCCAGACAGTTTAATCAGTTTCAATAACCTCAGAAAACCCCCCCTCACCCCCGTCCCGACTCTGATTGGCTAGTACAGGCCAATCAGCATCTACAAGAGGACCTCCCAAAGTTTATCAACGCTAACGAGCAGTTGCCTTGTTAGGAGGTCTCTCTATTACCCTTAGTGAACCTCTGTAATTTGTATATGAACTTTTTGTCAATTCTGAGATGTTCTTCGGACGAGGGGTAGTTAAAACGCCCTGACCTTCGACCTGCAATCAAAGAGTTGATGAATTTAAATGATTCACACAGGTGAGAATCATCTATATGATTCACACAGGTGAGAATCCTCTATATGATTCACACAGGTGAGAATCATCTATATGATTCACACAGGTGAGAATCATCTATATGATTCACACAGGTGAGAATCATCTATATGATTCACACAGGTGAGAATCATCTATATAATTCACACAGGTGAGAATCCTCTATATGATTCACACAGGTGAGAATCATCTATATGATTCACACAGGTGAGAATCATCTATATGATTCACACAGGTGAGAATCATCTATATGATTCACACAGGTGAGAATCATCTATATGATTCACACAGGTGAGAATCATCTATATGATTCACACAGGTGAGAATCATCTATATGATTCACACAGGTGAGAATCCTCTATATGATTCACACAGGTGAGAATCATCTATATGATTCACACAGGTGAGAATCATCTATATGATTCACACAGGTGAGAATCATCTATATGATTCACACAGGTGAGAATCATCTATATGATTCACACAGGTGAGAATCATCTATATAATTCACACAGGTGAGAATCCTCTATATGATTCACACAAGTGAGAATCATCCATATGACTCACGGGTTCGGTGGGTTGCTTGGGTTTGAATGCACCTAGTTAGGAGAAACCATGTTATTTTATACGGCGTTTTCAATCGCGAGAATATGCTACTGAACAGCAGTAGTCTAGGAGAACCGTTTTAAACTTTCAAATCCTGCCGTTGTTGTTATAGATTTAGTTACTCGGAACAAGTTCCAAGTAGCACGGGCAATGGTGAGCCCGTATCTTGCTTGGCACAGGAGAGGGGCAAGTAGCACGGGCTATGGTGAGCCCGTAACTTACCTGGCACAGAAGCGGGGCAAGTAGCACGGGCTATGGTGAGCCCGTAGTGGACTTACCTGGCACAGGAGCGGGGCTGAGGTCCTGCCGTTCGGGTAAGCCGGACACGAAGTCGGATGGATACGGGGTGCCACGGTGGACATTAGGTAATGATAAACGATGTTGTACAATGTCCGTGTGTGGGCTTAACGCAAGTGTCGTTAAACACGGCTTCTGATTAAAACGAAGTCGTTAATGATTCACTTGTCTCTCATTATTAATTGGCGGGAAAATCCGTTACAACCGTTAGATCGAGACAAGGAAGATATACGATTTGAATTTTTGAAAGTGCTTTCAGTTGTTCTCCTCACAGTGCCTCTCCCCCCGCCCCCCCTCCCTCTCCCCCCCCCCATCCCACATCTGTGAGAGAATGTCTGTACTCACCTAGTTGTGCTTGCCGGAGTTGAGCTTTGGCTCTTTGGTCCCGCCTCTCAACCGTCAATCAACTGTGTGTGTTCATGTACAGAGCCAGACGCTTAGGGCTAGCCTCTCTAACTTTGCAGGGGGACTGGAAGAAGGGGAGGGCTCGAAGGGGCATACCTAGGGGAGAGGGAGGAGGGGGGGGAGGGAGAGGGCAGAAAGTGTGACAACCTGGGGGTCCACTACGGGTTCGCCATAGCCCGTGCTACTTGGAACTTTTTTGTTCCGTGTTGCTGGATCTTTAACAACTACAACCTTTTGCCTCTCTGTCTCTCTCTCTCTCTCTCTCTCTCTCTCTCTCTCTCTCTCTCTCTCTCTCTCTCTCTCTCTCTCTCTCTCTCTCTCTCTCTCTCTCTCTCTCTCTCTCTCTATCTCTCTCTCTCTGTCTCTTGGATTGTTGGTGTTCTTCAACAGGATCATTGGCTGTTCTTCAACAAGATCATTGGGTGTTATTCAACAGGATCATTGCATGTTGTTCAACAGGACCATTGGCTGTTCTTCAACAGGATCATTGGGTGTTATTCAACAGGATCATTGGCTGTTCTTCAACAGGACCATTGGCTGTTCTTCAACAGGATCATTGGCTGTTCTTCAACAGGACCATTGGGTGTTGTTCAACAGGACCATTGGGTGTTATTCAACAGGATCATTGCATGTTGTTCAACAGGACCATTGGGTGTTCTTCAACAGGATCATTGGCTGTTCTTCAACAGGATCATTGACTGTTCTTCAACAGGATCATTGACTGTTCTTCAACAGGACCATTGCATGTTGTTCAACAGGATCATTGGCTGTTCTTCAACAGGATCATTGGCTGTTCTTCAACAGGATCATTGACTGTTCTTCAACAGGATCATTGACTGTTCTTCAACAGGACCATTGACTGTTCTTCAACAGGACCATTGGGTGTTCTTCAACAGGATCATTGGCTGTTCTTCAACAGGATCATTGGCTGTTCTTCAACAGGATCATTGACTGTTCTTCAACAGGATCATTGACTGTTCTTCAACAGGATCATTGGCTGTTCTTCAACAGGATCATTGACTGTTCTTCAACAGGATCATTGACTGTTCTTCAACAGGACCATTGGGTGTTCTTCAACAGGATCATTGGCTGTTCTTCAACAGGATCATTGGCTGTTCTTCAACAGGATCATTGGCTGTTCTTCAACAGGATCATTGGCTGTTCTTCAACAGGATCATTGACTGTTCTTCAACAGGATCATTGACTGTTCTTCAACAGGATCATTGACTGTTCTTCAACAGGATCATTGGCTGTTCTTCAACAGGATCATTGGCTGTTATTCAACAGGATCATTGGCTGTTCTTCAACAGGATCATTGGCTGTTCTTCAACAGGATCATTGGCTGTTCTTCAACAGGACCATTGGCTGTTCTTCAACAGGACCATTGGCTGTTCTTCAACAGGACCATTGCATGTTGTTCAACAGGATCAGGAGAAGAATTAAACATACTGGGGAATCAAACAAAGTGTTTAACTATTAAATATTAAACTTTACGGCTCAAGTTTTTTCCTCCACTCCCCAGAGCGAATGCCATTTTGGAACTTCTCTTCAAGCAGACAACAGGATGTAGGTGGGTTCCATCTGCATGCAGGTGGATTGCAGGTGGATTGCAGGTGGGTGTGTACGTGGGTTGCATGCAGGTGGATTGCAGGTGGGTGTGTACGTGGGTTGCATGCAGGTGGATTGCAGGTGGGTGTGTACGTGGGTTGCATGCAGGTGGATTGCAGGTGGGTGTGTACGTGGGTTGCATGCAGGTGGATTGCAGGTGGGTGTGTACGTGGGTTGCATGCAGGTGGATTGCAGGTGGGTGTGTACGTGGGTTGCATGCAGGTGGATTGCAGGTGGGTGTGTACGTGGGTTGCATGCAGGTGGATTGCAGGTGGGTGTATACGTGGGTTGCATGCAGGTGGATTGCAGGTGGGTGTATACGTGGGTTGCATGCAGGTGGATTGCAGGTGGGTGTGTACGTGGGTTGCATGCAGGTGGGTGTGTACGTGGGTTGCATGCAGGTGGATTGCAGGTGGGTGTGTACGTGGGTTGCATGCAGGTGGATTGCAGGTGGGTGTGTACGTGGGTTGCATGCAGGTGGATTGCAGGTGGGTGTGTACGTGGGTTGCATGCAGGTGGGTGTGTACGTGGGTTGCATGCAGGTGGATTGCAGGTGGGTGTGTACGTGGGTTGCATGCAGGTGGGTGTGTACGTGGGTTGCATGCAGGTGGATTGCAGGTGGGTGTATACGTGGGTTGCATGCAGGTGGATTGCAGGTGGGTGTGTACGTGGGTTGCATGCAGGTGGATTGCAGGTGGGTGTGTACGTGGGTTGCATGCAGGTGGATTGCAGGTGGGTGTGTACGTGGGTTGCATGCAGGTGGGTGTGTACGTGGGTTGCATGCAGGTGGATTGCAGGTGGGTGTGTACGTGGGTTGCATGCAGGTGGATTGCAGGTGGGTGTGTACGTGGGTTGCATGCAGGTGGATTGCAGGTGGGTGTGTACGTGGGTTGCATGCAGGTGGGTGTGTACGTGGGTTGCATGCAGGTGGATTGCAGGTGGGTGTGTACGTGGGTTGCATGCAGGTGGATTGCAGGTGGGTGTGTACGTGGGTTGCATGCAGGTGGGTGTAACTGGAACCTCAGATTTACCCTTTAGCGTTTATCAATGAACAAATGAAAAGATTTTCTTAAGTCCAACACCAAACTTGCTGGTTGGTCAGTATAAGGTGTTGTGGTGGTCTTAATAACCCTCCGGAGGTTGATAGGTCTTTAGTCCAACACCAAACTTGCTGGTTGGTCAGTAAGGTGTTGTGGTGGTCTTAATAACCCTCCGGAGGTTGATAGGTCTTAAGTCCAACACCAAACTTGCTGGTTGGTCAGTAAGGTGTTGTGGTGGTCTTAATAACCCTCCAAAGGTTGATAGGTCTTAAGTCCAACACCAGCAATAAATACAGCCGAGAAGACAATCTTGTGGAAGCCAAGCTGACCATCCACAGTCTGAACCATCCACAGTCTGAACCATCCACAGTCTGAACCATCCACAGTCTGAACCATCCACAGTCTGAACCATCCACAGTCTGAATCATCCACAGTCTGAACCGTCCACAGTCTGAACCATCCACAGTCTGAACCATCCACAGTCTGAACCATCCACAGTCTGAACCATCCACAGTCTGAACCATCCACAGTCTGAACCATCCACAGTCTGAACCATCCACAGTCTGAACCGTCCACAGTCTGAACCGTCCGTAGTCTGAACCATCCACAGTCTGAACCATCCACAGTCTGAACCATCCACAGTCTGAACCGTCCGTAGTCTGAACCATCCACAGTCTGAACCATCCACAGTCTGAACCATCCACAGTCTGAACCATCCACAGTCTGAACCATCCACAGTCTGAACCGTCCGTAGTCTGAACCATCCACAGTCTGAACCATCCACAGTCTGAACCATCCACAGTCTGAACCATCCACAGTCTGAACCATCCACAGTCTGAACCGTCCACAGTCTGAACCATCCACAGTCTGAACCATCCACAGTCTGAACCATCCACAGTCTGAACCATCCACAGTCTGAACCATCCACAGTCTGAACCATCCACAGTCTGAACCGTCCGTAGTCTGAACCATCCACAGTCTGAACCATCCACAGTCTGAACCATCCACAGTCTGAACCATCCACAGTCTGAACCATCCACAGTCTGAACCATCCACAGTCTGAACCATCCACAGTCTGAACTTTAACGACGAATGGTTTCCAGCCACAAAAAAGGTCCCCAAAATCCGAACTCCATTTACAAAAGCTAATAATCCAGTGCCCCTTTTGTCCCCAAAATTTCCCCGCGGCTGGCCACATTTCCCTGAATTCTTTAGGTTATCTTGAGATGATTTCGGGGCTTTAGTGTCCCCGCGGCCCGGTCCTCGACCAGGCCTCCACCCCCAGGAAGCAGCCCGTGACAGCTGACTAACGCCCAGGTACCTATTTACTGCTAGGTAACAGGGGCATTCAGGGTGAAAGAAACTTTGCCCATTTGCTTCTGCCTCGTGCGGGAATCGAACCCGCAAATTAAAGCAGACTTTTGCGGAGCTTCTGGGATTTTCTTCCCTAGTTCGGCGAGAGTTACAAAGGTGTCTCACACGACACACAAAAAAAGGTAATTGCTACTTTTGTTGTTAGAACGGTGTAACGGTGCTGTTTTTCACCGTTGTTGGAACACTGTTGCTGGAGGACGAGTACGTCACTGTCGCTGTGAAGGTAATACCTTACCAAACATTAATGGTAATCCACTTGGATGACAAAATAGTTTTAGAAATCCGTCTGGATGACAAAACAGTATTAGAAATCCACCTGGATCACAAAACACTCATAGAAATCCACCTGGATCACAAAACACTCATAGAAATCCACCTGGATCACAAAACACTCATAGAAATCCACCTGGATCACAAAACACTCATAGAAATCCACCTGTATCACAAAACACTCATAGAAATCCACCTGGATCACAAAACACTCATTGAAATCCACCTGGATCACAAAACACTCATAGAAATCCACCTGGATCACAAAACACTCATAGAAATCCACCTGGATAAAAAAACACTCATAGAAATCCACCTGGATAACAAAACACTCATAGAAATCCACCTGGATAAAAAAACACTCATAGAAATCCACCTGGATCACAAAACACTCATAGAAATCCACCTGGATCACAAAACACTCATAGAAATCCACCTGGATCACAAAACACTCATAAAAATCCACCTTGATCACAAAACACTCATAGAAATCCACCTGGATCACAAAACACTCATAGAAATCCACCTGGATCACAAAACACTCATAGAAATCCACCTGGATCACAAAACACTCATAGAAATCCACATGGATAACAAAACACTCATAGAAATCCACCTTGATCACAAAACACTCATAGAAATCCACCTGGATCACAAAACAGCAATAATAACCCATTAAATTCCATTTACCTGTAATTAAAACCCATATGCTAAACAAGAAAATAAAAAAACCATTAAAGCAGCTTGACCCATCAACATTAAACCCCCACAACTCCCACTAAGACAAGCTCGTTACAAACCCATAAGAACCCATATGAACCCTAAAGACCTCTAAGGGCTTCCTGCACCCATAAGAAGCCAGAACGCCCCATGCCCCCATTAAGACACCATTTTGAGATTAATCGGAACCCAAGGCACGTCAGCTCCTCCCGGATCCATTTCCTCCGTCTAGATTCAAGACGTTTTTGTACGTCGTTAAAACGTAAACATTGTAAAAAAAAATGACGTTTTAGGCTACTGTTCATTTGAGCCCTTCTGGAGAGCTTCGGTTAAGACTTCTGGTTGGGTTAGTAGAACTCAGGAGGAGGTCGGAGGCTGCGAATTTTTTCTCTGCTAAGAATTGTCTGAGCGTGAGATTTATGTGTGTGTGTTCCTTAGGTGCTGTGTGAAGTGAAGATCGTCTGGATTAGTATACAGATGGTGCCTTCCTTGGGGTGGTGTGTGGCAGGTGTGTGGTGTGGTGTGGTGGGTGATCTTGTGTGTGTGTGGGGTGGGGTGTGTGTGAGGGGTGTGTGTGTGTGGGGTGTGTGTGTGTGGGGGGGTGTGGTGTGGGGGGGTGTATGTGGGTCGGTGTGTGTGTGTGGGGGGGGGGGGGTGTGGGGGGTGATCTTGTGTGTGTGTGTGGGGTGTGTGGTGTGTGTGTGTGTGTGTGTGTGTGTGTGTGTGTGTGTGGGTGTGTGTGTGTGTGTGTGTGGGTGATCTTGTGTGTGTGTGTGTGGGGTGGGGGATGTGGAGTGTGTGTGTGTGTGTAGGTGGGTGTGTGTGTGGGTGTGTGTGTGTGTGGGGTGTGTGTGTGTGTACTCACCTAGTTGTACTCACCTAGTTGTGTTTGCGGGGGTTGAGCTCTGGCTCTTTGGTCCCGCCTCTCAACCGTCAATCAACAGGTGTACAGATTCCTGAGCCTATTGGGCTCTGTCATATCTACACTTGAAACTGTGTATGGAGTGAGCCTCCACCACATCACCCCCTAATGCATTCCATTTGTCAACCACTCTGACACTAAAAAAGTTCTTTCTAATATCTCTGTGGCTCATTTGGGCACTCAGTTTCCACCTGTGTCCCCTTGTGCGTGTTCCCCTTGTGTTAAATAGACTCTTTATCTACCCTATCAATCCCCTTCAGAATCTTGAATGTGGTGATCATGTCCCCCCTAACTCTTCTGTCTTCCAGCGAAGTGAGGTTTAATTCCCGTAGTCTCTCCTCGTAGCTCATACCTCTCAGCTCGGGTACTAGTCTGGTGGCAAACCTTTGAACCTTTTCCAGTTTAGTCTTATCCTTGACTAGATATGGACTCCATGCTGGGGCTGCATACTCCAGGATTGGCCTGACATATGTGGTATACAAAGTTCTGAATGATTCTTTACACAAGTTTCTGAGTGCCGTTCGTATGTTGGCCAGCCTGGCATATGCCGCTGATGTTATCCGCTTGATATGTGCTGCAGGAGACAGGTCTGGCGTGATATCAACCCCCAAGTCTTTTTCCTTCTCTGACTCCTGAAGAATTTCCTCTCCCAGATGATACCTTGTATCTGGCCTCCTGCTCCCTACACCTATCTTCATAACATTACATTTGGTTGGGTTAAACTCTAACAACCATTTGTTCGACCATTCCTTCAGCTTGTCTAGGTAATCTTGAAGCCTCAAACAGTCCTCTTCTGTTTTAACCCTTCTCATAATTTTAGCATCGTCCGCAAACATTGAGAGAAATGAATCGATACCCTCCGGGAGATCATTTACATATATCAGAAACAAGATAGGACCGAGTACAGAGCCCTGTGGGACTCCACTGGTGACTTCACGCCAATCGGATGTGTGTGTGTGTGTGTGTGTGTGTGTGTGTGTGTGTGTGTGTGTGTGTGTGTGTGTGTGTGTGTGTGTGTGTGTGTGTGTGTGTGTGTGTATGTGTGTGTGTGTGGGGTGTGTGTGTGGGTGGGTGATCTTGTGTGTGTGTGTGTGGGGTGGGGGATGTGGAGTGTGTGTGTGTGTGTAGGTGGGTGTGTGTGTGTGTGTGTGTGTGTGTGTGTGTGTGTGTGTATGTGTGTGTGTGTGTGTGTGTGTGTGTGTGTGTGTGTGTGTATGTGTGTGTGTGTGTGTGTGTGTGTGTGTGTGTGTGTGTGTGTGTGTGTGTGTGTGTGTGTGTGTGTGTGTGTGTGTGTGTGAGTGTGCGTGCAGGCTGCCTTGGTGGTGTGTTGGACACTGTGGTAATTAGTCTGTGTCTTAATTAGTATGTTTCTTAGTCTGCTAATTAATCTGTCTGCTAATTACTCAGTTGGTCTGTTAATTAGTTGGATAATTTGTCTGATACTTAGTCTGTTAATTAGTCTGCAGGCTAATTACTCACCATTTAACATTACAATGTTTATCAACTTAAACCATTTAGATATTGACAAACAATTCACAGTTTCATCTAGAGCAGAAATTCACGCAGACATATTTGGTAAGCGAAGGTTAATGGGCCAATAACATTGCTCGTTACAAATGATCAAGAGAAGGGAGCCAATCAGCAGTACGTTTATGGATATCTTACGAGTCATCCTACAAGACTTATATAGAAAATAAAAGTGCTAAGACTCGCATATGGTTCATTACATATATTGTTAAAGCAGCACTTTAATCCTTATGGCCACTATTTTCCTCCTTGTAACTTCTGTAAACTGTAAGATAAATGAGAAGGTTTACTGATAAGACGAAAACACTGGAATTTTTGTTAATATGAAGATGTCGACATGAGTTGTAAGATATATATATATATATATATATATATATATATATATATATATATATATATATATATATATATATATATATATATATATATATATATGTCGTACCTAATAGCCAGAACGCACTTCTCAGCCTACTATTCAAGGCCCGATTTGCCTAATAAGCCAAGTTTTCATGAATTAATGTTTTTTCGTCTACCTAACCTACCTAACCTAACCTAACCTAGCTTTTTTTGGCTACCTAACCTAACCTTACCTATAAATATAGGTTAGGTTAGGTTAGGTAGGGTTGGTTAGGTTCGGTCATATATCTACGTTAATTTTAACTCCAATAAAATAAAATTGACCTCATACATAGAGAAAAGGGTTGCTATATCATTTCATAAGAAAAAAATTATAGTAAATATATTAATTCAGGAAAACTTGGCTTACTAGGCAAATCGGGCCTTGATTAGTAGGCTGAGAAGTGAGTTCTGGCTACTAGGTACGACATATATATATATATATATATATATATATATATATATATATATATATATATATATATATATATATATATATATATATATATATATATATGGGTCCCTACACTTGCACCAGAGGTGGTACCAATTCTAGGTTTAAAAAAATTAAATGCATATATATATATATATATATATATATATATATATATATATATATATATATATATATATATATATATATATAGGTAGTCGAAAAACAATTAATTCATGAAAAATTGGCTTATTAGGCAAATCGGGCCTTGCATAGTAGGCCGAGAAGTGCGTTCTGGCTACTAGGTACGACATATTGTATATATATATATATATATATATATATATATATATATATATATATATATATATATATATATATATATATATATATATATGTCGTACCTAGTAGCCAGAACTCACTTCTCAGCCTACTATTCAAGGCCCGATTTGCCTAATAAGCCAAGTTTTCCTGAATTAATATATTTACTATAATTTTTTTCTTATGAAATGATAAAGCAACCCTTTTCTCTATGTATGAGGTCAATTTTTTTTTATTGGAGTTAAAATTAACGTAGATATATGACCGAACCTAACCAACCCTACCTAACCTAACCTAACCTATATTTATATGTTAGGTTAGGTTAGGTAGCCAAAAAAGCTAGGTTAGGTTAGGTTAGGTAGGTTAGGTAGACGAAAAAACATTAATTCATGAAAACTTGGCTTATTAGGCAAATCGGGCCTTGAATAGTAGGCTGAGAAGTGCGTTCTGGCTATTAGGTACGACATATATATATATATATATATATATATATATATATATATATATATATATATATATATATATATATATATATATATATATATATAACACTAGAGTGGGAACCAGGCCGTGCCCGGGTATGTGTCCGTTTCTCTCTCTCTCAATTCCTCCGTCCAAACATCCATAGGCCAAAGCAAGAATTTAGACGAGAGTGCAACAGAGCAGGCAGAAGTAAGGCTTCAACTTGCACCTGAACTCAGAATCTCTGCAACAGCGTGGGTCACATCTCAGAGTCCTGCAATGGTAACAGTTGGCGAGAAGTCGGGTCCCTTTTAAGTAGAGGGTAAGACCAACATAATATATCACATACCTGCAAGGAAGTATACTTTTTCCTCAACAATTTAGTCCATGACTAAACCCTGGAAACACAAACCGAAACTGTCTCTATTTTCCGCTTGTTACAACTTGTAATAAAGTTGTTACATCTTGGCTTAACGTGTTTATGACGTATTAGAACGTTGTTACAACTTGCTATATTGGTTGTTATAACTGGTTAGGAAGTGTTAAAACTTGTTCGAACGTTGTACCAACGTCGTAGTTTCGGTGTGTGTTTGGCGGGAAGTCACCTCAGTGTGTATGTACTGAGAGGCGGGATACACAATATTTCACTAATATATACCCCGGGTGTGTGTATACTAAGTAGGGTATACCCCGGGTGTGTGTATATACTATGTGGGGTATACCCCACTATGTACATCGCCTACACTTAAGAGACAGACGTAATATAAATGTAAATTATATTAAACTCTTATTTTTTCGACTCTTTTTTTTTGACCATGTCGTAGCTCAGTCGATTAAGGCAGCGTCTGGGATGCTCCCGGACGCAGGTTCGAATCCTCGTCACAGCCCTTGTGGATTTGTTCGTAAATTATATTAATATTTACAATTATGTACAAGATATGTAGTTTCAGAAAAACCTGTCAAGACGTAACATATAATTATCGTATAATTAACTACAGACCTAATTACATTATATATTGTTATTTATTAATTATCAACATGCATAATAATAATAACAGTAAATAGGTACCTAGGAGTTAGTCAGCTGTCACGGGCTGCTTCCTGACACTAAAGCCTCGAAATCATCTCAAGATAACCGCAAGATAACCGCAAGAAGATAAGATGCACTTTATAAACTTCCACTTTACAACAGAGTGGAAGTTCACTTCCATCTTTAATGCTTCATATAGTCTCCTTTAATTACTGTTCCACACGTCGCTTGGGCGTGTCAAGAGACGAATGCTACTTCAGTCCACCGTCAAAGAAAACGACATAACAAGCGTATCTTAATTATTCATTGTTTGGTGTCTTAAAAAAAAACAGAGAGTTGCATCATGAGGAAAATATTTTGTCGTTGTGATGCTGAAAGATCTAATTTCCTCTCCGAAATAGTATCATATCAAGTCGTAAAACATTCATTAAAATTAGGAGAGTGTTACATAAAATATTAACATGTAAATAAGTCTTTTCCCTGCACTGCTGTCGTGAAGGCAAAATTAGAAAACGGGGTGGAAAATATACAACATTTTTTTAACACAAACATTTTTATATCAGAGAATTGTGGTCAGGTCGTCCTCTGGCAACTATGTTGTCGTCTGGTAATTAATGATGCCTCTTTTGTGCTCCCAAAACCCCAGTTCACCCGGTGATTACCAGCATAAACTCTCAAATATATCAAAATTAGGGATCTTTGCAGGTGTGGGCGTTGGGACGCCGCGTGCTCCCCCAAACTCCGGACAAAGCCGCTAAGTTCTTTCAGAAACGGCCGGTGCGTTATCTTATGTTCGCATCAGCGTGGATAAATTCTGTAATATTCAGATATTTACCTCTCGTTATAACGAACATTCGTTATATATTTATCATTGGGTCCGCTCACAAGGGGCACCGAGTCCTTCTCCCCGCCTTCAATAACTTTACCTGTGAGGGAGTGACGTTATAGAGAGGGAGTAGTCAATGTGTAGCGTCACTGGTCACTAACCATAGGAGCCGCCGACGGTCGACTCTCTTGGCGCGCGGACTGAACGCTCCTGGCTGGACACTCTTTCCTCACTTTATCCGGAGTTCATCTTTGAATTCAGCTTCTCTGTGCCAGTGTGTGCGCTCCCTGCAGTTACCCAGGGGGCCCTCACAGCACGGGCGGAGTCCGGAGCCTCCCTAATGGACGCCTCCCAGAGTAGGGGCGCCCTGGACGTTGACATCAAGGCACAGCGAGTGAAACGTCTGTTGGAGAATGAGCTGGCGGACGCTGCCCCAGAGCGAGATGATGAGAGGATGTCATCGCCATCAAAAGACCTTCATCCTGTGGTACCTCATTCCTCGTTTGTGGTTGTCCTAAGTTAGTCAATAACAGGTCAGTACGTGTTTACGAATCCTCGTACCTAAAGTGCATGAGTGCAGGAACTAGAACACTAATTTGGCCAGATCACAGACGCCTCGTTATGGGTGACTTCAATGCCACGAACTTATCATGGCAACCTATGCTATCGAGTTTCCTCTCCAACACAGTCGACCGAACCGTTTCAGTCTCTCTTTGATTACCCAGACTCTCCTTACTCTCCCAGGTTTGGGAACCCGGATAGACCCGCTCCATGGGCATACTTTCATACTCACTCTCTGCATTGTGAGAGGCCTCTGTACAATGGCGCAGATATGGACCGAGCCGTACCTGGGTAGATATCACCTGCCCATCGTCATTTCCTGTGGGGGCACTGTTCGTCCTGCTCTGACCACCCGAAGATCCAAGTGGATCTTTTCCAAAGAGGGGTGGCTTGGCTATGAGGCGGATGACTGGTCGACCCTTTCCCCAGTTACGGCGGAACTGCATGGGTCAGCGGATGCTCTCTCTCCAAGTCTTTCTTCAGTATAGGTTCTCGGCATTTCAAGAAGACGAGTGGCTAGACCTCCAACCCTTCCCGCCGTCGGGCACTTTGGTAGACTCGTGAATGTCGGTAGTGCTGGACCGATGTCGTGTGTGGATTTCGTGGCGACGCCACCCTACCATTGCATCGGCAGACTTTCCGCAGGGCGGACGCCAAGTGAAGGCGGCTAGTAGTAGGCATCCATCAGTCTCAGGAGACTATGAGTTGTTAATAATTATCACCTGGCGGCTAGTACTCCATGCCAAACTCAAAGGCCTTTGTTCGCAAGATGACAGGGAGATACTCCCGGCTTTCCATCCCACTCAGAGAGCCCAGTGGTAATGGGAGCCTGGGGAAAGTATACATAACCAAGCTTTTGGGTGACCACTTGGAGGATGTTTTCCATTCTCCGCATGTTCAATAGGCTGGAGCACCTGACAGGGTATAGGAATAGCTCGGGACTTGGACCATCTATTTATATCTGTTGAACTCGAGGAGACCTTGTTACTCTATAGGACGGGCACTATGCTAGGGATATACACCATCCCATATGAATTTATTCAGGGGGCACCCAGGATCTATCTGTCTCACCTCCTTCACTTCTACAACGCCTGCAGGTCCGCTGGTGTCTTCTCTGGTCCGTGAAAACACGCCATTCTTTTACTATTTCACAAGTGTGGGAGGGATCTATCTGACCAGAGTTCACATCAAGCCATAAGTCTGCTTCCATGTCTCGGGAAATTGATGGAACCCCTTGCTCACCTCCGGTTACAGAGGGTGGTGAAAACCTCAGGTCTTCTACCTGAGGGTTTCAGTGGATTTCGGCCGGGGGGAAGCACGACGGACTGCTTCCACTCCTTGGAACACCGAATAATGGACACTTATCGCCGGAGAAGAGTGCTCCTTGTAGTATTCTTCGACATCAAGAGTGCATTTAACTGTGTCTCATTCGGCTGTCCTTCAGAGCATGGTTCGACTAGGTCTCTCAGGTTCGGCGTTGGGGTGGTTTCATAACTATCTACAGGGCCGCTCATTCAAAGTCGCGATTGGTGGAGTCATCTTGTCTCAAGAATTGTCCCCCATGGAGAGATTCTCAGCCTGCTCCTATTCTCTATTCTTATGTCTGATCTCCCGGTATAACATAGTGCCCAGGTTTTAGCCTATGCCAATGACGTAACCCTTATGACGGACAGTGCCACTCTCCTGGAGGCACAAGGCTCCCTACAAGACGCCGTGACTGTGTTCTCTACAATCTGTGCTGGGGAAGGAGCTCCCCGTTAACCTGGTGAAAAGTTGCGTCATGAGCTTCTCCTGGACCCGTCTGCCTGATCAGACAGTGGTGACCGTCTGGGGCAGTTGTCTCCCGGTCGCCCCGGAACACAGGTGGCTGGGGGTCGTTCTCGTTGGACCTCGGCTGACGTGGAGGCATCCTGTGGATTACCTTCGGGCCTCATTCTTACATTGCGTGAACATCATGAAACGGCTCGCTGGGGCCACATGAGGGGGGGGGGGAGGCCTCGTGGGACTCACTCCTAGCTCTCTATAAGGCCTTCATTCGTAGAAAAATCATGTATGCAAGTGAAGTCGATGGCTCGGCAGCAGCATTGGTCGTGGCAAGGCTGGATCCCGCCCAAAATAGTGCCCTTTGCTCATCGCTAGGAGCTAGACTCTCCTCATCAGTTTTTTCTCTCTCCATGCAGAGTCGGGGTTATGGCTCTTGATCTTTGAACGTCTTCTCGCCCTCTGTCGTCGGCTTCAACGGATAGTGCGTCTCCCTGCTACTCATCCACTTACTTGTCTGCAGCGCGAGGCTAATTAGTGTAATGTGACGGCTGGACACTCCAGGCACCGCGCTGCCTTTCGTCGTCTGGGACTTGGATGCATACTCGCAGTTTTCCCTTCCCGTCCCTGTACCCCCCCTACCCCCCTGGCCCGATCATCTCTCTGGTACCTCCGTGGGCAGAGGAGCTCAACCGGGTGTCTGTGGGCTTTTCCAAGCTTCCTCGATGAAAAAGGGATTTAGAGGGTCTGACCCCTTCAATTTGTGCATACCTGCGAGGCTCCTTATACCCTGGATACTTGGAGGTTAACACGGATGGGTTCCGCAATGATCAGCCGCCATCCACCTCTGCGGCTGCATACTTTGCTCCTTTCTCCATCTGTCAGACGTGGAAGTTCTCACCTGTTCATTCGTGCTTGGCTGAGGAACTGTTTTCAATCTTTTGGGCCTTACAGAATGTCTTACGACTTCTTCGACAAGTTTCAGGGCCCTCTGCGGTGTTTTTTTACGTGGACTCTGTTACAACCTTGCATCATCTCTCCGCGAGTCCATCGTCATATTGTGTCCCAGATCCGTGGAGAACTGCTGTCGTACTCTGGCACTCTGGGTTGGTCGATCTCTCTCCAATGGGTTCCGTCACATGTCGGTATTAATTGAAATTGAAATTGAAATAAGTTTATTGAGGTAAAATACACACAAAGGGATGAGGTAGCTCAAGCTATTCTCACCCCATTCAGTACAACGTGTTAATATATACATAGACACACATCACAAACAATAAACATATTACCAAACATTCTGAGAGGTAAACATATACATTTCCTCCTTCACAAGTAGTATGGTACCAGACGTACACACAAATACTTTTATGACCTAGGTATACTGTATAGACAATTTGCAAGACACCTGCAGATAATTCAACAAAATATTACAATCTTGGTGCAAAATTCTTATATCTCTCAAGAAGATCATCAACCTTTCCGTTGTGACACATCCAGGCTATTTGTTCAGGAACAGTCCTTATCTCAGTGTTTCTATATACATTAATCAACGGACAATCAAGAATATAATGGGCAAGGGTGTGAGACCTTAACATACCACATAGTTTACACTTCGTGTCATTACCATGAACATCTATCCCATATTCCCAGTAATATTTGTACCCAAGCCTGAGCCGCATGTACACAGAGTCACTCCAAGCATTTCTCCTTTTACCATAAGTGAAATGGGTGTTTTGACTCACACCCATTTCGGTATTAATGGCAATGAGGTGGCCGACGCAGCAGCAGGGATGGCGCATGGTCACCAGGACTCTACACATGTGCCTCTGGACCTTACCAAGGCTCTCCCGCATGGTCACCAGGACTCTACACATGTGCCTCTGGACCTTACCAAGGCTCTCCCGCAACTCCGGGCGGCTAGCCTCGCGAGTTGGGAGTCAGTGATGGCGCCAGAATTTAGATCCTCTTCTCTGGCGGGCCACCGGGTACTCACCTATTTGTACTCACCTATTTGTGCTTGCGAGGGTTGAGCTCTGGCTCTTTGGTCCCGCCTCTCAACTGTCAATCAACTGATGTACAGGTTTCTGAGCCTATTGGACTCTTATCATATCTACACTTGAAACTGTGTATGGAGTCAGCCTCCACCACATCACTGCCTAGTGCATTCCATTTGTCAACCACTCTGACACTAAAAAAGTTCTTTCTAATATATCTGTGGCTCATTTGGGCACTCAGTTTCCACCTGTGTCCCCTAGTGCGTGTGCCCCTTGTGTTAAATAGCCCGGCTTTATCTTTATAGCTCTTTTCCGAAGGTACTTTTCCGGAGGTACCGGAATACGGGGTGGGCTCCTCCCCGTGTCCATGGCCTTGAAACTTGAAACTCGACACGGCCATCACCCGTCTCCGGAATGGGCACACCTGCCTGGCTGCAAATCTCCACCGTCTATGGTTGGTAGATTTCCCATCTGCCAGTGGTGTCCGACCCCAGGAGGATACAGCGGAACACCTTCTCCACTGTCCACAATTTCATAGCGCTCGCGGCACACTACAAAGTGCCGTTCATAGCTGAATGTTCCCCGCCTCGCGGTTCCTGGCTTCCTTGACGGGGCAGGTGGGACACACGAAGACGTTCCTTATGACATCCTTTGCCATACCTTCCACTTCCTCCGTCATGTCTGTGGCCTGAAGAGACTGTAGGGATCTCAAGCCTCTTTGCTATCACCGGTATCGAGCAGTCGGGAAGCATCTGATCCTTCTCCCGCCATCGCCCTTCATCCAACAACAACACAAACTATAGCACTGTATCATCCTTTGCAGAACACACTAGGATCTTCATGAGAGTAGACAACATAGAGGACACGGCAAACCTCCAAACGGATGTAAATCAGGTCTTTCAATGGGCTACAGAAAATAATATGGTATTTATTGAGGCGAAGTTTCAGTTCCTGCGCTTTGGAACAAATAAAAAAAATGGAAACCATGTATAAAACGAAGTCAAATTGTAGACGGAAAAGGCAAACCAAAGGATTTAGGTGTACTCATGTCGGAAGACCTTACCTTTAGTGAGCACAATAAAGTAGCCGTCACAACTGCAAGAAAAATGACAGGTTGGATAACAAGAACTTTTCAAACAAGAGATGCTATACCAATGACGATACTTTTCAAGACGCTAGTGCTCTCTAGAGTGGAATACTGCTGCACAATGACAGCCCCTTTCAAAGCTGGAGAAATTGCTGACCTGGAGAGCGTGCAGAGATCCTTTACTGCTAGAATCCACTCAGTAAAACATCTAAACTATTGGGACCGACTAAAGAGCCTAAATCTGTACTCCCTTGAGCGCAGGCGGGAGAGATACATAATAATTTATACATGGAAAATAGTAGAGGGGCTGGTCCCAAACCTGCACACAGAAATAACATCACATGAGACCAGAAGGCATGGCAGGATGTGCAGAATACCCCCGTTGAAAAGCAGAGGTGCATCAGGTACTCTGAGAGAGAACTCTATCAACATCAGAGGCCCGAGACTGTTCAACACGCTTCCACTACACATAAGGGACATAACTGGCCAACCCCTCAGTGTTCAAGAGAGAACTATCAACATCAGAGGCCAGAGACTATTCAACACGCTTCCATTACACATAAGGGACATAACTAGCCGACCCCTCACAGTGTTCAAGAGAGAACTATGAACATCAGAGGCCCGAGACTGTTCAACACGCTTCCACTACACATAAGGGACATAACTGGCCGACCCCTCACAGTGTTCAAGAGAGAACTATCAACATCAGAGGCCAGAGACTATTCAACACGCTTCCACTACACATAAGAGGCATAACTGGCCGACCCCTCACAGTGTTCAAGAGAGAACTATCAACATCAGAGGCCCGTGACTGTTCAACACGCTTCCACTACACATAAGGGACATAACTGGCCGACCCCTCACAGTGTTCAAGAGAGAACTATCAACATCAGAGGCCCGAGACTGTTCAACACGCTTCCACTACACATAAGGGACATAACTGGCCGACCCCTCACAGTGTTCAAGAGAGAACTATGAACATCAGAGGCCCGAGACTGTTCAACACGCTTCCACTACACATAAGGGACATAACTGGCCGACCCCTCACAGTGTTCAAGAGAGAACTATCAACATCAGAGGCCCGAGACTGTTCAACACGCTTCCACTACACATAAGGGACATAAATGGCCGACCCCTCACAGTGTTCAAGAGAGAACTATCAACATCAGAGGCAAGAGACTGTTCAACACGCTTCCACTACACATAAGGGACATAACTGGCCGACCCCTCACAGTGTTCAAGAGAGAACTTGATAAACACCTCCAGTGGATACTGATCAACCAATACATACGTCAAGCTGTGAGTAGCCGCATCCAACAGCCTGGTTGACCAGTCCAGCAACCAGGAGGCCTGGTCAGAGACCGGACCGCGGGGGACGTTGATCCCCGAAATCAATGCAAGTTAACCTAGTGAAAGTGGGACTTCGTAATATAAAAGATATAAATAGAGAGTAAATGGTCCCATTAACTGGT
>NW_025568843.1:77500-122013 GCF_020424385.1 Procambarus clarkii
GAAGAATGGAAGTAACTGCAAAGGGCCTATTGGCCTATACTTCCTCTTGATGCTTCTATATTGGTGCGGAGTCTTGAAGTGGGTAGAATATAGTTGTGCATTAATTGGCTGTTGATTGCTGGTGTTGACTTTTTGATGTGTAGTGCCTCGCAGATGTCGAGCCGCCTGCTATTGCTGTATCTATCGATGATTTCTGTGTTGTTTGTTAAGACTACTCTGGTGATGGTCTGGTTGTGGGAAGAGATTATATGTTCCTTAATGGAGCCCTGTTGCTTATGCATCGTTAATCGCCTGGAAAGAGATGTTGTTGTCTTGCCTATGTACTGAGTTCTTTGGGGCTTACAGTCCCCAAGTGGACATTTGAAGGCATAGACGACGTTGGTCTCTTTTAAAGCGTTCTGCTTTGTGTCTAGAGAGTTTCTCATGAGTAGGTTGGCCGTTTTTTTGGTTTTATAGTAGATCGTCAATTGTATCTCCTGATTTTTGTCTGTAGGGATAACGTTCCTATTAACAATATCTTTCAGGACCCTTTCCTCCGTTTTATGAG
The DNA here is from genome assembly GCF_020424385.1 of Procambarus clarkii. Lineage (NCBI taxonomy): Eukaryota > Metazoa > Arthropoda > Malacostraca > Decapoda > Cambaridae > Procambarus > Procambarus clarkii. The sequence goes on from NW_025568843.1 coordinate 78,048, forward strand.
CTGTGAAAAAGAAGTTCCTGTAAAATAGTCTAATAGGGGGTATAGGTGTTGTGTTAGTTGACTCCAATGGTTTCGTTGAAGACATCATAAAAAGGAAGGTGAAACGCCATGCAACCTCTGAAAAGTCATCTAACACGCTTCTCTTCTAGTCTAGTCTAGACTAGAAGAGAAGTCTAGTCTAGTCTTCAACTAGTCGCTTCTGGGGTGGGAGTTTTCTGTCGCATATAGTCCTGGGGACCATTCAGGCTTGTTCGCATTTGTGTTCCTCACGTGTGCCCCAAAGAATGAGGTGATTTGATAAAATACTATACCCAAGATTACCATCCGAGTGCTGGCGGGGGGGGGGGGGGGTGTGGTTCAAATAGCTTCGACTATCACCTCCTTATGTCCGGTCGTGATGGTCGAGTGGATTAAGGTGTCCTGTACATACCAGATACGTTGCTCTGGCAGTATGGGTTCGAGTCACTTATGGGGTGTGAGTTTTCAGTTTATATATATATATATGTATATATATATATATATATATATATATATATATATATATATATATATATATATATATATATATATATATATATATATATATATATATACATATACCCTCCAAAGCTTGACTTAGGCTTTGATAACTCTTCAGAGCTTGAAACACCTCAAGCCCATCAACAAAGCAGAATGAAGCAACAACATTGCAAGCAATACAAGGCAACGAGAGAATCGAACAGTCATCCTGTGGATATCTTGAAGTTATGTGTTTTGTAAAGGAGGAGGGGAGAGAGGTAGGGGAGATGGGTAGGGAAGGATGGGGGTAAGGAAGCGGGTGGTGGGGAAAGGGACGATTAGGGAATTTATGGAGAGGAGAATAGGGTAAAGGTATAATAGGTAAGGGGGGAAATAGGAAGGGACAGTGGTATACCTATTTCCAAAAAAAAAAAATAGATTTTTTAGGGAAATTTGCGTGTCAAAAAGATTTTTTACAAGGCCAGGAGTCATTAAGGATTTATGCAACTGACGAAACCTGTGCATCTTTCAACAACCAAGGCGGCTTTGTTTACATATATTCAACAATTTAGGGACTCCAGAACTTCACAACCCCAGGATTTATTAGTATCTTGAAGTTATCTTGAATTGATTTCGGGGCTTTAGTGTCCCCACGGCCCGGTCCTCGACCAGGCCTCCACCCCCAGGAAGCAGCCCGTGACAGCTGACTAACTCCCAGGTACCTATTTACTGCTAGGTAACAAGGACATAGAGTGAAAGAAACTCTGCCCATCGTTTCTCGCCGGCGCCCGGGATCGAATCCGGGACCACAGGATCACGTGTACAGCATGCTGTCCGCTCGGCCGGCCGGCTCCCTACTCCTAGTAGTAGAAGAGTGAGTAGTAGCAGAGGTAGAAGTAGTACTTTCTACGCCCTCCCCCTCCCCCTCCCCCCCCCCCCTCTAGTCCTCTACTACTGCTACTTCATCTACGCCTCCTCTTGCAGTAGTTTAAGGCGTAAACTACTGCAAGAGGCAGGTAATAGCAGTATGTCTATTTAAAGAGGCTGAGGGTAGTCGGCTGCTGACGTTCTCTATAGCAAGGCAAACAGCTCTGCAAGGTCGTTTACCTCGGGGGGGGGGGGGGGGGACTCAGCTTTATTGGGGACCTGCCCAATCAGGCCAGGTGTATGTAAATGTTGTGTATCACCCTGTGTGTAAATGTTGTGTATCACCCTGTGTGTAAATATTGCGTATCACCCTGTGTGTAAATGTTGTGTATCACCCTGTGTGTAAATGTTGCGTATCACCCTGTGTGTAAATGTTGAGTATCACCCTGTGTGTAAAAGTTGTGTATCACCCTGTGTGTAAATATTGTGTTTCACCCTATGTGTAAATGTTGTGTTTCACCCTGTGTGTAAATGTTGTGTTTCACCCTGTGTGTAAATGTTGCGTATCACCCTGTGTGTAAATGTTGCGTATCACCCTGTGTGTAAATGTTGCGTATCACCCTGTGTGTAAATGTTGCGTATCACCCTGTGTGTAAATGTTGAGTATCACCCTGTGTGTAAATGTTGCGTATCACCCTGTGTGTAAATGTTGCGTATCACCCTGTGTGTAAATGTTGCGTATCACCCTGTGTGTAAATGTTGCGTATCACCCTGTGTGTAAATGTTGCGTATCACCCTGTGTGTAAATGTTGAGTATCACCCTGTGTGTAAATGTTGAGTATCACCCTGTGTGTAAATGTTGCGTATCACCCTGTGTGTAAATATTGCGTATCACCCTGTGTGTAAATGTTGTGTATCACCCTGTGTGTAAATGCTGTGTATCACCCTGTGTGTAAATGTTGTGTATCACCCTGTGTGTAAATGCTGTGTATCACCCTGTGTGTAAATGTTGTGTATCACCCTGTGTGTAAATATTGCGTATCACCCTGTGTGTAAATGTTGTGTATCACCCTGTGTGTAAATGCTGTGTATCACCCTGTGTGTAAATGTTGCGTATCACCCTGTGTGTAAATTATGTACTGAACCCTGAATGTAAGCGTTATGTGTCACCCTGTTAAGGATTAAGATACGCGAGTCAGCGTCAACCACGTCCAAACCTGGTTGACGCCACGTCCAAACCTAACCTAACCTGGTTGACGCCACGTCCAAACCTAACCTAACCTGGTTGACGCCACGTCCAAACCTAACCTAACCTGGTTGACGCCACGTCCAAACCTAACCTAACCTGGTTGAAACCACGTCCAAACCTAACCAAACCTGGTTGACGACACGTCCAAACCTCACCTAACCTGGTTGACGCCACGTCCAAACCTAACCTAACCTGGTTGACGCCACGTCCAAACCTAACCTAACCTGGTTGAAACCACGTCCAAACCTAACCAAACCTGGTTGACGACACGTCCAAACCTAACCTAACCTGGTTGACGCCACGTCCAAACCTAACCTAACCTGGTTGACGCCACGTCCAAACCTAACCTAACCTGGTTGAAACCACGTCCAAACCTAACCAAACCTGGTTGACGACACGTCCAAACCTAACCTAACCTGGTTGACGCCACGTCCAAACCTAACCTAACCTGGTTGACGCCACGTCCAAACCTAACCTAACCTGGTTGAAACCACGTCCAAACCTAACCAAACCTGGTTGACGACACGTCCAAACCTAACCTAACCTGGTTGACGCCACGTCCAAACCTAACCTAACCTGGTTGACGCCACGTCCAAACCTAACCTAACCTGGTTGACGCCACGTCCAAACCTAACCTAACCTGGTTGACGCCACGTCCAAACCTAACCAAACCTGGTTGACGCCACGTCCAAACCTAACCTAACCTGGTTGACGCCACGTCCAAACCTAACCTAACCTGGTTGACGCCACGTCCAAACCTAACCTAACCTGGTTGACGACACGTCCAAACCTAACCAAACCTGGTTGACGCCACGTCCAAACCTAACCTAACCTGGTTGACGCCACGTCCAAACCTAACCTAACCTGGTTGACGCCACGTCCAAACCTAACCTAACCTGGTTGACGCCACGTCCAAACCTAACCAAACCTGGTTGACGCCACGTCCAAACCTAACCAAACCTGGTTGACGACACGTCCTAACCTAACCTAACCAAACCTGGTTGACGCCACGTCCAAACCTAACCTAACCTGGTTGACGACACGTCCTAACCTAACCTAACCTGGTTGACGACACGTCCTAACCTAACCTAACCAAACCTGGTTGACGCCACGTCCAAACCTAACCTGGTTGACGCCACGTCCAAACCTAACCAAACCTGGTTGACGACACGTCCAAACCTAACCTAACCTGGTTGACGACACGTCCAAACCTAACCTAACCTGGTTGACGACACGTCCAAACCTAACCTAACCTGGTTGACGACACGTCCTAACCTAACCTAACCTGGTTGACGACACGTCCTAACCTAACCTAACCAAACCTGGTTGACGCCACGTCCAAACCTAACCTAACCAAACCTGGTTGACGCCACGTCCTAACCTAACCTAACCAAACCTGGTTGACGCCACGTCCAAACCTAACCAAACCTGGTTGACGCCACGTCCATACCTAACCAAACCTGGTTGACGCCACGTCCAAACCTAACCAAACCTGGTTGACGCCACGTCCAAACCTAACCAAACCTGGTTGACGCCACGTCCAAACCTAACCAAACCTGCTTGACGCCACGTCCAAACCTAACCAAACCTGCTTGACGCCACGTCCAAACCTAACCAAACCTGTTTGACGCCACGTCCAAACCTAACCAAACCTGCTTGACGCCACGTCCAAACCTAACCAAACCTGCTTGACGCCACGTCCAAACCTAACCAAACCTGGTTGACGCCACGTCCAAACCTAACCAAACCTGGTTGACGCCACGTCCAAACCTAACCAAACCTGGTTGACGCCACGTCCAAACCTAACCAAACCTGGTTGACGCCACGTCCAAACCTAACCTAACCAAACCTACACTAACCTAACGTAACCGAGCCTAACCACACCTATCCTATCTTAACCCACGCTAAACTATTTACCCTTACCCCTAACCTAAACAAACCTAACCTAACCTAACCTAACCCAACCCAACCTAACCTAACCGAGAGTAACACAGCCTAATCAAACCCAAACTTCACCTAACCCAACCCAACTTAACCGAGAGTAACACAGCCTAATGAAACCCAAACCAACCTTACCCAACTGAGCCTTAACACAACCTAACCTAACACCTGCTCAACCCAATGATATACACGATATCAACAACCAGAAATCTATCTTTGTCGATCTGTGTGATTCGATCCCAAAACTCTTCAACAATATTGCCACGATTGTCATGTTTTTAATCCAGCCATGTACAGGACTAGAGTATTTTTGTTGGTTGGTCAGTAAGGTGTTGTGGTGGTCTTAATAACCCTCCAGAGGTTGATAGGTCTTAAGTCCAACACCAAACTTGCTGGTTGGTCAGTAAGGTGTTGTGGTGGTCTTAATAACCCTCCAGAGGTTGATAGGTCTTAAGTCCAACACCAAACTTGCTGGTTGGTCAGTAAGGTGTTGTGGTGGTCTTAATAACCCTCCAGAGGTTGATAGGTCTTAAGTCCAACACCAAACTTGCTGGTTGGTCAGTAAGGTGTTGTGGTGGCTCCAGAGGTTGATAGGTCTTAAGTCCAACACCAAACTTGCTGGTTGGTCAGTAAGGTGTTGTGGTGGCCTTAATAACCCTCCAGAGGTTGATAGGTCTTAAGTCCAACACCAAACTTGCTCCAGAGGTTGGTCAGTAAGGTGGTCAGTGTGTTGTGGTCTTAATAACCCTCCAGAGGTTGATAGGCCTTAAGTCCAACACCAAACTTGCTGGTTGGTCAGTCAGGTGTTGTGGTGGCCTTAAATAACCCTCCAGAGGTTGATAGGTCTTAAGTCCAACACCAAACTTGCTGGTTGGTCAGTAAGGTGTTGTGGTGGCCTTAATAACCCTCCAGAGGTTGATAGGTCTTAAGTCCAACACCAAACTTGCTGGTTGGTCAGTAAGGTGTTGTGGTGGCCTTAATAACCCTCCAGAGGTTGATAGGTCTTAAGTCCAACACCAAACTTGCTGGTTGGTCAGTAAGGTGTTGTGGTGGCCTTAATAACCCTCCAGAGGTTGATAGGTCTTAAGTCCAACACCAAACTTGCTGGTTGGTCAGTAAGGTGTTGTGGTGGTCTTAATAACCCTCCAGAGGTTGATAGGTCTTAAGTCCAACACCAAACTTGCTGGTTGGTCAGTAAGGTGTTGTGGTGGTCTTAATAACCCTCCAGAGGTTGATAGGTCTTAAGTCCAACACCAAACTTGCTGGTTGGTCAGTAAGGTGTTGTGGTGGTCTTAATAACCCTCCAGAGGTTGATAGGTCTTAAGTCCAACACCAAACTTGCTGGTTGGTCAGTAAGGTGTTGTGGTGGTCTTAATAACCCTCCAGAGGTTGATAGGTCTTAAGTCCAACACCAAACTTGCTGGTTGGTCAGTAAGGTGTTGTGGTGGTCTTAATAACCCTCCAGAGGTTGATAGGTCTTAAGTCCAACACCAAACTTGCTGGTTGGTCAGTAAGGTGTTGTGGTGGTCTTAATAACCCTCCAGAGGTTGATAGGTCTTAAGTCCAACACCAAACTTGCTGGTTGGTCAGTAAGGTGTTGTGGTGGTCTTAATAACCCTCCAGAGGTTGATAGGTCTTAAGTCCAACACCAAACTTGCTGGTTGGTCAGTAAGGTGTTGTGGTGGTCTTAATAACCCTCCAGAGGTTGATAGGTCTTAAGTCCAACACCAAACTTGCTGGTTGGTCAGTAAGGTGTTGTGGTGGTCTTAATAACCCTCCAGAGGTTGATAGGTCTTAAGTCCAACACCAAACTTGCTGGTTGGTCAGTAAGGTGTTGTGGTGGCCTTAATAACCCTCCAGAGGTTGATAGGTCTTAAGTCCAACACCAAACTTGCTGGTTGGTCAGTAAGGTGTTGTGGTGGCCTTAATAACCCTCCAGAGGTTGATAGGTCTTAAGTCCAACACCAAACTTGCTGGTTGGTCAGTAAGGTGTTGTGGTGGCCTTAATAACCCTCCAGAGGTTGATAGGTCTTAAGTCCAACACCAAACTTGCTGGTTGGTCAGTAAGGTGTTGTGGTGGTCTTAATAACCCTCCAGAGGTTGATAGGTCTTAAGTCCAACACCAAACTTGCTGGTTGGTCAGTAAGGTGTTGTGGTGGCCTTAATAACCCTCCAGAGGTTGATAGGTCTTAAGTCCAACACCAAACTTGCTGGTTGGTCAGTAAGGTGTTGTGGTGGTCTTAATAACCCTCCAGAGGTTGATAGGTCTTAAGTCCAACACCAAACTTGCTGGTTGGTCAGTAAGGTGTTGTGGTGGTCTTAATAACCCTCCAGAGGTTGATAGGTCTTAAGTCCAACACCAAACTTGCTGGTTGGTCAGTAAGGTGTTGTGGTGGTCTTAATAACCCTCCAGAGGTTGATAGGTCTTAAGTCCAACACCAAACTTGCTGGTTGGTCAGTAAGGTGTTGTGGTGGTCTTAATAACCCTCCAGAGGTTGATAGGTCTTAAGTCCAACACCAAACTTGCTGGTTGGTCAGTAAGGTGTTGTGGTGGTCTTAATAACCCTCCAGAGGTGATAGGATAGGTCTTAAGTCCAACACCAAACTTGCTGGTTGGTCAGTAAGGTGTTGTGGTGGTCTTAATAACCCTCCAGAGGTTGATAGGTCTTAAGTCCAACACCAAACTTGCTGGTTGGTCAGTAAGGTGTTGTGGTGGTCTTAATAACCCTCCAGAGGTTGATAGGTCTTAAGTCCAACACCAAACTTGCTGGTTGGTCAGTAAGGTGTTGTGGTGGTCTTAATAACCCTCCAGAGGTCATAGGATAGTCAGTACAAGAGTCCGTCCAAAAATTAATAAAAAGAAAATGTGAATAAAAAGTTCTGACGGAGGAGAAACACTTGAAGGCTGGTGAGTGCGTCAATTGACCCACACTTGAAGGCTGGTGAGTGCGTCAGCTGACCACACTTGAAGGCTGGTGAGTGCGTCAGCTGACCACACTTGAAGGCTGGTGAGTGCGTCAACTGACACACACTTGAAGGCTGGTGAGTGCGTCAACTGACACACACTTGAAGGCTGGTGAATGCGTCAACTGACACACACTTGAAGGCTGGTGAGTGCGTCAATTGACCCACACTTGAAGGCTGGTGAGTGCGTCAGCTGACTACACTTGAAGGTTGGTGAGTGCGTCAGCTGACCACACTTGAAGGTTGGTGAGTGCGTCAACTCACCACACTTGAAGGTTGGTGAGTGCGTCAATTGACCCACACTTGAAGGCTGGTGAGTGCGTCAACTAACCCACATTAAGTTAACCCGCGTTAACTGACACACTTGAAGGCTGGTGAGTGCGTCAATTGACTACACTTGAAGGTTGGTGAGTGCGTCAACTGACACACACTTGAAGGCTGGTGAGTGCGTCAACTGACACACACTTGAAGGCTGGTGAGTGCGTCAGCTGACCACACTTGAAGGTTGGTGAGTGCGTCAACTGACACACACTTGAAGGTTGGTGAGTGCGTCAACTGACACACACTTGAAGGTTGGTGAGTGCGTTAACTGACACACTTGAAGGTTGGTGAGTGCGTCAATTGACCACACTTGAAGGTTGGTGAGTGCGTCAACTGACACACACTTGAAGGTTGGTGAGTGCGTTAACTGACACACACTTGAAGGTTGGTGAGTGCGTCAGCTGACCACACTTGAAGGTTGGTGAGTGCGTCAACTGACACACACTTGAAGGTTGGTGAGTGCGTCAATTGACCCACACTTGAAGGCTGGTGAGTGCGTCAACTAACCCACACTTGAAGGCTGGTGAGTGCGTCAACTGACTACACATGAAGGTTGGTGAGTGCGTCAACTGACACACACTTGAAGGCTGGCGAGTGCGTCAACTGACACACACTTGAATGCTGGTGAGTGCGTCAGCTGACCACACTTGAAGGCTGGTGAGTGCGTCAACTAACCCACACTTGAAGGCTGGTGAGTGCGTCAACTAACCCACACTTGAAGGCTGGTGAGTGCGTCAACTCACCACACTTGAAGGCTGCTGAGTGCGTCAACTAACCTACACTTGAAGGCTGGTGAGTGCGTCAACTAACCCACACTTGAAGGCTGGTGAGTGCGTCAACACACCACACTTGAAGGTTGGTGAGTGCGTCAACTCACCACACTTGAAGGCTGGTGAGTGCGACAACTAACCCACACTTGAAGGCTGCTGAGTGCGTCAACTAACCCACACTTGAAGGCTGGTGAGTGCGTCAACACACCCGGGTGAAGTCAATCACAGACCAATAACAGTCCGGATAATTTTGCATTAAAGAACATAGATAAACAGGTCCTTAAGAACAGCAATATTCCATACATTGTTCTTTGAGAGGTTTGAACTTTCGTCTCGAATTGTCTTAGAGTTTTGCAAAGTGTTTTATTTACAAATAAGTGATGGGAAATCAGCCCTTCGTTTTCTTTGTGGTTCAACAATGCAGATGTTGAACATCTTTTTTGAACACAAACTCCTTTACTCATTCCATGAACATATCCTTACTCATCCCTTCAACATACCGTAACAGTTCGGCAATTCAGCTCGCCAACCGAGCGTCGCATTTTTGACGTATTATTTACCTACGCCCAAATATCGTCGTGCTAGAAAATGGTAGTGGCTCGCGAAACTGAGTCCCGTTTTCTGTTGTGGGTCCTCTGGATTTTGACGACCAAATACCATTTTTTACTCTAGAAAACAGGTCTTAGAGCCAAGATTTATATACACTATGTATACATCATCATACATACACCATGTATCACATACAATACACTACGCGACGCAGAGGCAACCAGTTATCTACACCTTGAACTCCTTTGTCATTTTAAAACTGATTTACGATTTGATTAAAATCCATAAAACCGGTTGATCCACTCCACAGTTGACGAGACATACCATAGAGGACATCAACTAAGGCAGGTGTGTGTGTGTGTGTGTACTGGTAGAGGCAGGTGTGTGTGTGTGTGTGTGTTGGTAGAGGCAGGTGTGTGTGTGTGTGTTGGTAGAGGCAGGTGTGTGTTTGTGTGTTGGTAGAGGCAGGTGTGTGTGTGTGTGTTGGTAGAGGCAGGTGTGTGTTTGTGTGTTGGTAGAGGCAGGTGTGTGTGTGTGTGTTGGTAGAGGCAGGTGTGTGTGTGTGTGTGTGTGCTGGTAGAGGCAGATGTGTGTGTGTGTGTGTTGGTAGAGGCAGGTGTGTGTGTGTGTGTGTGTGTGCTGGTAGAGGCAGGTGTGTGTGTGTGTGTTGGTAGAGGCAGGTGTGTGTGTGTATGTGTGTGCTGGTAGAGGCAGGTGTGTGTGTGTGTGTGTTGGTAGAGGCAGGTGTGTGTGTGTGTGTGTGTGTGTGTGTGTGTGTGTGTGTGTGTGTGTGTGTGTGTGTGTGTGTGTGTGTGTGTGTGTGTGCTGGTAGAGGCAGGTGTGTGTGTGTGTGCTGGTAGAGGCAGGTGTGTGTGTGTGTGTGCTGGTAGAGGCAGGTGTGTGTGTGTGTGTGCTGGTAGAGGCAGGTGTGTGTGTGTGTGTGCTGGTAGAGGCAGGTGTGTGTGTGTGTGTGTGCTTATAGAGGCAGGTGTGTGTGTGTGTGTGCTGGTAGAGGCAGGTGTGTGTGTGCTTATAGAGACAGGTGTGTGTGTACTGGTTACAATTGTTAATATACTTTAATCACCCTTTGTGGGTTGATTGCTCAATAACTCACTACTCTGTTAATCAGGAACCTTTGGGTGAGTTTTGACAAGCCGTTGACTTCCTGTCTCCGTCGAGGCCACGAGAGAGATGGTGGTCCCCCTCAGGTAAATTCAGGTAGAACTGTATATATGTGCAGGAGAATAGATCTCTAATTCTGTGGTTGAATGCTCAATAACCCCCACTGTCAGTGGTTGATTGCTCAATAACCCCCACTGTCAGTAGTTGAGTGCTCAATAACCCCCGCTGTCAGTGGTTGAGTGCTCAATAACCCCCACTGTCAGTAGTTGAGTGCTCAATAACCCCCACTGTCTGCAGTTGAATGCTCAATAACCCCCACTGTCAGTAGTTGAGTGCTCAATAACCCCCACTGTCTGCAGTTGAATGCTCAATAACCCCCACTGTCAGTAGTTGAGTGCACAATAACCCCCGCTGTCAGTGGTTGAGTGCTCAATAACCCACTGTCTGTAGTTGAGTGCACAATAACCCCCACTGTCTGCAGTTGAATGCTCAATAACCCCCACTATCAGTGATTGAGTGCTCAATAACCCCCACTGTCAGTGGTTGAGTGCTCAATAACCCCCACTGTCAGTGGTTGAGTGCTCAATAACCCCCACTGTCTGCAGTTGAATGCTCAATAACCCCCACTATCAGTGATTGAGTGCTCAATAACCCCACTGCCAGTGGTTAAGTGCTCAATAAACCACTACACCACATACTATCCACCAAATCTCTAACCCTACCCCACCAAGAACTCAAGAAAATGTATACAACCTGCTTACCATTGTATAAATGTATAACCATGTCTGTTGTAGAAAATATATTAACAGCAAAAAAAAAAAAAAATTTGACAAAAGCTTCACATCCTTGAAGATCTTCAGTGAGACCTTTTATGGGAAGGACTTATTATGGAATGGATCATTTGTTGTGTGTCAAATCCTCGACAATTATCCTGCCCAAATATGCTTATTATGCTATAAATTATAATGCTATGAATATTAAATAATTAGATGCAGATTAAACAATTCATGAAAAGTTTTTATTACTTCAAAATCTAATGTTGTTCACCGATAAAGCGATAAGACACCGTCAAAATGACGAGACACTATCATCATACAACCTGTAGTGTCCCAATTAACCAATAAAATAGGCTTTAAAAAGAGCAGTAATCATGCATTAGTCTCAGTGACTATAGTTAAGACTTTGAATCCTAATATATTGAGTGAAAAAATATTGAGGTCATACAATGGGATCGAACCTGCGGACCTGGACTTTCTCAGGCTCTACTAAATGAACTATGATATATATAATATTAATAAGGTGTAATATTAACCATAAGATGTTAACTTCCTCACTAAGATGGTCTCACAGCTTCCCAAGATGGACTCACAGCTTCCTAAGATGGACTCACAGCTTCCTAAGATGGACTCACAGCTTCCTAAGATGGACTCACAGCTTCCTAAGATGGTCTCACAGCTTCCCAAGATGGACTCATAGCTTCCTAAGATGGACTCATAGCTTCCCAAGATGGACTCACAGCTTCCTAAGATGGACTCACAGCTTCCTAAGATGACCTCACGGCTTCCCAAGATGGACTCACAGCTTCCCAAGATGGACTCACAGCTTCCTAAGATGGACTCACAGCTTAATAAGATGGACTCACAGCTTCCTAAGATGGACTCACAGCTTCCCAAGATGGACTCACAGCTTCCCAAGATGGACTCACAGCTTCCCAAGATGGACTCACAGCTTCCTAAGATGACCTGACAGCTTCCTAAGATGACCTCACAGCTTCCTAAGATGGACTCACAGCTTCCTAAGATGACCTCACAGCTTCCTAAGATGACCTCACAGCTTCCTAAGATGGACTCACAGCTTCCTAAGATGACCTCACAGCTTCCTAAGATGACCTCACAGCTTCCTAAGATGACCTCACAGCTTCCTAAGATGACCTCACAGCTTCTTAAGATGACCTCACAGCTTCCTAAGATGACCTCACAGCTTCTTAAGATGACCTCACAGCTTCTTAAGATGACCTCACAGCTTCCTAAGATGACCTCACAGCTTCTTAAGATGACCTCACAGCTTCTTAAGATGACCTCACAGCTTCCTAAGATGGTCTCACAGCTTCCTAAGATGGCTTTTAAGACGTCCAGAACACAAAAAAATGTCAACCACATATATGGTAGGCTATAGGTGTATTGCCACATATATGGTAAGGTATGTGTGAAATATCCACATATAATGAAGGTTATGGGATTAATAGCCTCTACTTCACGTCGTGTTCTTATATCCTATGAAATACTGGTATGTTTTCCATTTATATACTAGCTGTACCCGGCCACGCGTTGCTGTGGCATGCGCGTTGATAAGCCAAAGTATCCCTCTCCTGTCCCCTTGTCCTCCCCATCATTTCCTCCCCTCTTCCCCGTCTCCTTGTTTTCCCAACCATTCTCCACTCCCCCGTCCCTTCGTCCTCCCCACCATTCCCCACTCCCCTCATCCGATGCGTTCCCAAATGATCTGATGTTCCCATCATAAATTGGGAACATCAAATGATCTAATGATCCCATCACTGAAAAATAAGAACAGTTAAAAAATCGAAATGAAAAAATAAAAATTAAAAATAAACTATACTCACGAAATGAACGGTATGGTAAACAACACAGCTCAATTCCAACGCAATGTCACAAAAATAATTAAACAAAAATAAAAATAAATAGAAATCTATGAAAATTCAATTTATTGATGCAATCGGAAACAATGAAATGGACACGTAACATATTTAGTATAGCGTGTGTTGCTTTTACATGCAACAGATGGCCTTTTTGCTTAAAACAAAACATGTTTTTACCTGTCACAGGTGTAGCATGTATATAGCGGGTATATAAAATCACGCGTGTATTTGAATGGAACGTTGTGTCAAAATTTCAAAGCAATCGGTGAAGAGCTTTCGGAGATTACAGCGTGTGTTGCTTTACGTCCGACAGATGGTGCTGTTTAAAAAAAAAAACATGCTTTTACCTGTCACAGGTGTAGCATGTATATAGTAGGTATATAAAAACACGCTCTATGCGAATGGAACGTTGTGTGAAAATTTCAAAGCAATCAGTTAAGAAATTTCAGAGATTAGTGATTTTGAACAAAGGAACATTTACATTTATATAAACAAAAAGGTATTTTGGGTTTGTGAGAGTTGACATAACACTGATGTTTTCACACTCCAGCAAAGCCACTAACTCTAACACACATAACGTCTCGGACAGGTCCTTAATCTAACAAATAATTAGAGAGTACCTTGTAGCAAAATTTCAAGAATATTAGAAACCTTAATTCCTCATGCCAACATTCTGTACATTCACCAACACTTACATACGTGTTCTCTGCCTGCCTGATTGGCCGCCTGAGTGGCCTTCCTCTATGGACCCATCACAGGCTTAATTACCAAGCCCGAAGAACCCAATTCAGGGCACCAATAGAGCGCTACTAATGATGCCCTTCGGTATGGTTTAGGGATGGAGGCTGGGGAGTAATATAGGGGTTAGAATTACAGGTTTTGGCTTCGTGCCTCACAGAGTCGTGGTTCAAGGAAGGAGAGAGAGAGAGGTGTCGATGGTGCCAAGTACAACCTCCTCCTTTCACCTCATACATCACTTCATTTTTTGTTACGAAACTGACCAATTGGTTTAAAAATGCCACGTTTTAGTTCAAATTTATGCACTGGAATACCGACGTTTTGACCGATCATGAGCGAAATGGCGATATTAACGCTTCAAGTTATGTCTAATAGTCAACAACAACAATTATGTTGATCAGAAAATACAGAAATAACAGGTTGTTATTACATTAGTTGTAAATGCAATTATTCACCACGCGATTATGCGATTATTTAATTATATACGCATATAATTGTAAGTAATTTGTTATTTAAGTTCACTTCACAATTTGGTTTCTTGGTTAATCTTAAGCCCCATCAACCTCTACAGGGTAATTAAGGATTACTGACCAATCACCAGGAATAATTTAGTCATTAACACTGCATAAAACTAATGTAAACAAAGAATTTAAACCAAAATGCTCCTTAAAAATCCTTGAAAAAATGCTCCTTAAAAAACTTGAAAAAATATTCCTTAAAAACTTGAAAAAAATATTCCTTAAAAAACTTGAAAAAATATTCCTTAAAAACTTGAAAAAAATATTCCTTAAAAACTTGAAAAAATATTCCTTAAAAACTTGAAAAAATATTCCTTAAAAACTTGAAAAAATATTCCTTAAAAACTTGAAAAAATATTCCTTAAAAACTTGAAATAAATATCCTTAAAAAAAATAGAAAAAATTTCCCTTATAAAACTTGAAAAAATTCTCTTTAAAAAACTTGAAAAATATACTTTAAAAACTTGAAAAAATACTCATTAAAAAAATTGAAAAAATACTCATTAAAAAAATTGAAAAAATACTCATTAAAAAAATTGAAAAAATACTCATTAAAAAAATTGAAAAAATACTCATTAAAAAAATTGAAAAAATACTCATTAAAAAAATTGAAAAAATACTCATTAAAAAAATTGAAAAAATACTCATTAAAAAAATTGAAAAAATACTCATTAAAAAAATTGAAAAAATACTCATTAAAAAAATTGAAAAAATACTCATTAAAAAAATTGAAAAAAACTCATTAAAAAAATTGAAAAAATACTCATTAAAAAAATTGAAAAAATACTCATTAAAAAAATTGAAAAAATACTCATGAAAAATACTCAAAAAAATTGAAAAAATACTCATTAAAAAAATTGAAAAAATACTCATTAAAAAAATTGAAAAATACTCATTAAAAAAATTGAAAAAATACTCATTAAAAAAATTGAAAAAATACTCATTAAAAAAATTGAAAAAATACTCATTAAAAAAATTGAAAAAATACTCATTAAAAAAATTGAAAAAATACTCATTAAGAAAATTGAAAAAATACTCATTAAAAAAATTGAAAAAATACTCATTAAAAAAATTGAAAAAATACTCATTAAAAAAATTGAAAAAATACTCATTACAAATACTCGGTATTATATGTCAATAGCTGACCAACGATGCTCTGAAAATCCAACACGTCCTAATAGAACGTCGTATTTTGACGTACGCTCTACCTAAGGCCAGAAACTGTCGTACCGGAAAAGAGTAACGGCTCGCGAAATTGACATACTAGTGCCCCGTTTTCTGTTGTGGGTCCTCTGGTAGGCTAGGATAAGGCCGCTTTAGGGCGACAGTTTGTTCACGTTTGGAAACCTTAGAACGCTCATTAAATGACGTTGGTAATGTGGACCCCCCAAAACCACGCCTTCACCATCAGGGAGAAACAACCTCGTTAAGGAGACATCCCGGTAGTTAAGTAGTTTGGACTACTACTTTAGCTGAAAAATGGCAATAACATGTCTTCTGTTCATCAAGTTATTCAACACGAAATTATGGGAACAAGTTTCATATTATCGTAATGTTATCGTTTTTTAAGGGCATTACTTCTTTAAAATGTTTACAAATGCAGGACACTGCAGAGCTTTTAAGTAATCTTATTACAAAATACAAAATGAAAGCATTTCATATTTGTGAATTAAATATACACATTGTATATGTTGTATAGATATTATTGTATATGTGAGATCAGAATTCAGAAAGATATATATATATATATATATATATATATATATATATATATATATATATATATATATATTATATATATATTATTTTATAGCCTAGCAGAAAAGGACAAATCATTAAAGTGGATTTTTTAGGTCCTCATTTTGCCTTTTTTTAAAGTTTGATGTTAGTGAATGCACAAAATTACGCTTAAAATGTATATCTACATTTGTAAACTTTAGATGTGTCTTTTGTAAATACAGTGATTCAGGTACTGTGTTATGCATGTGTACTCAGGCAAAGTGAGTACAACGAAATTAGAATTTAGAAATCTGAATTATTGAGTTGGACAAACGGGAAAATTATTTTTTACTTGTGTTTCTTTGACAAACTAACTTAACCTAAACTTCGTAGGATGAATACACGATATTTAAGGGCTAATAAAGTACAAATGTGTGCTATACTAAGGCTAGGAATATTTAAGTTTGTTTTTTAGCTTCATTTATATTAAAAGAATTCCTTACTAGTCAGTATACTATCTAAATTTTTACTACGTACGAATTCGTGATGAGATAGCAAGATAACAGCCAGTCGTGTTAGTACTTATAGTAACAATGTGGGTCATAGTATATATATATATATATATATATATATAATATATATATATATATATATATATATATATATATATATATATATATATATATATATATATAAAGTTTAGGACCAAAAATATGATTTCGGTTCCCTCACCCCCCCCCCCTCCCAAAGGTGAACGCAGTGTACTAATAAAAACTATTGTCAAGAGAAAGCTGGATATAATTTCAGGTCTGGGAGCGTTTCAATATACCTGACATCGCTATATCAAGATAGCCGAGGGCGTTATCAAGCCTCGTAGCTAGCGGTCTCGTAACCTAGCGGTCGTGTAGCCTAGTGGCCTCGTAGCCTAGCGGTCTCGTAGCCGAGCGGTCTCGTAGCCTAATGGTCTCGTAGCCTAGCGGTCTTGTAACCTAGCGGTCCCATAGCCTAGCGGTCTCGTAGCCTAGCGGTCTCGTAGCCTAGCATTCTCGTAGCCTAGCGGTCTTGTAACCTAGTGGTCTTGTAACCTAGAGGTCCCATAGCCTAGCGGTCTCGTAGCCTAGCGGTCTCGTAGCCTAGCGGTCTCGTAGCCTAGCGGTCTCGTAGCCTAGCGGTCTCGTAGCCTAGCAGTCTCGTAGCCTAGCGGTCATGTAGCCTAGCGGTCTTGTAGCCTAGCGGTCTTGTAGCCTAGCGGTCTTGTAGCCTAGCGGTCTTGTAGCCTAGCTGTCTTGCAGCCTAGCTGTCTTGTAGCCTAGCGGTCTCGTAGCCTAGCGGTCTCGTAGCCAAGCGGTCTCGTAGCCTAGCGGTCTTGTAGCCTAGCTGTCTTGCAGCCTAGCTGTCTTGTAGCCTAGCGGTCTCGTAGCCTAGCGGTCTCGTAGCCTAGCGGTCTTGTAGCCTAGCGGTCTTGTAGCCTAGCGGTCTCGTAGCCTAGCGGTCTTGTAGCCTAGCTGTCTTGCAGCCTAGCTGTCTTGTAGCCTAGCGGTCTCGTAGCCTAGTGGTCTTGTAGCCTAGTGGTCTTGTAGCCTAGTGGTCTTGTAGCCTAGTGGTCTTGTAGCCTAGTGGTCTTGTAGCCTAGTGGTCTTGTAGCCTAGTGGTCTTGTAGCCTAGCGGTCTTGTAACCTAGCGGTCTCGTAGCCTAGCGGTCTTGTAGCCTAGCGGTCTCGTAGCCTAGCGGTCTTGTAGCCTAGCGGTCTTGTAGCCTAGCGGTCTTGTAGCCTAGCGGTCTTGTAGCCTAGCGGTCTTGTAGCCTAGCGGTCTTGTAACCTAGCGGTCTCGTAGCCTAGCGGTCTTGTAGCCTAGTGGTCTTGTAGCCTAGTGGTCTTGTAGCCTAGTGGTCTTGTAGCCTAGCGGTCTTGTAGCCTAGCGGTCTTGTAGCCTAGTGGTCTTGTAGCCTAGTGGTCTTGTAGCCTAGCGGTCTTGTAGCCTAGCGGTCTTGTAGCCTAGCGGTCTTGTAGCCTAGCGGTCTTGTAGCCTAGCGGTCTTGTAGCCTAGCGGTCTTGTAGCCTAGCGGTCTCGTAGCCTAGCGGTCTCGTAGCCTAGCGGTCTTGTAGCCTAGCGGTCTTGTAGCCTAGCGGTCTCGTAGCCTAGCGGTCTCGTAGCCTAGCGGTCTTGTAGCCTAGCGGTCTTGTAGCCTAGCGGTCTCGTAGCCTAGCGGTCTCGTAGCCTAGCGGTCTTGTAGCCTAGCGGTCTTGTAGCCTAGCGGTCTCGTAGCCTAGCGGTCTCGTAGCCTAGTGGTCTCGTAGCCTAGCGGTCTTGTAGCCTAGCGGTCTCGTAGCCTAACGGTCTCGTAGCCTAGCGGACTCGTAGCCTTGCGGTCTCGTAGCCTTGCGGTCTCGTAGCCTAGTGGTCTCGTAGCCTAGCGGTCTTGTAGCCTAGCGGTCTTGTAGCCTAGCGGTCTCGTAGCCTAACGGTCTCGTAGCCTAGTGGTCTCGTAGCCTTGCGGTCTCGTAGCCTAGCGGTCTCGTAGCCTAGTGGTCTCGTAACCTAGTGGTCTCGTAGCCTAGCGGTCTCGTAGCCTAGCGGTCTCGTAGCCTTCTATGCGCCTCATGCCCGAAGCTCATACCCCATTTTTTAATTTACGAAAGATTCTTTGCATTTAAATATTAATTACAAACATAGCAAGCCAAGTGCATATTAAGCGAGGCCGCTGTTTTTATGGCTATAATAAAAACATTGCATAACTATTTTTATGGGTATAGATATATATGAAGATATTAAAAGTATTTTTTTTTTGTGGATATAATTATAAGAATATTCTCCTAAGTTGTGAAGACTTCTAAAGAACTGAATATATATATATATATATATATATATATATATATATATATATATATATATATATATATATATATATATATATATATATATATATATATATATATATATATATATGTTTCATTGAATATGACCGCATATTCTGTATTTATTATTTTCTGGTTTAGGGCTTCTATCCCTCTAACTATTTTCTTAGCATCAGGGCTTAATTGAAATAGGAGTTCTCCAAAATTCATTTTCGTACTTTTAAGGTGAAGAAAAGAAGTGATTTACTATAGAGTGTATTACACTTATTTGTATAATTTGCACGACGTTTCGAACCTCCATGGTTCATTCTCAAGTGAACAGATCTTACAATACTAGTTGATTTTATACCCGCATTAGGTCAGGTGATAATACAATGAAGGTGAAAACATGGGGGGATACATAAGGGATAAACATAGGGGCTGCAGAAGGCTTATTGGCCCATACGAGGCATCTCCTATCTAAACACAAAGATTAATCCAGTGTAATTGGCCTGTTATGTTGGACATTGTCTTCTGTGTTGGCATCGATATGTTCTTGTCTTGTCCTTACTCTCATGGTGGGTAGAGTAAATAGTTCCGTGATTTGGGTGTTCATGGTAGGTCGCTCTATTCTTATGTGAATTGCCTCAAGAATTTGTAAACATGATAGAATCCTAGCGAACAAAAAAATAACAGAAGCCTAGCGAACAAAAAAATAACAGAAGCCTAGCGAACAAAAAAAAAACAGAAGCCTAGCGAACAAAAAAATAACAGAAGCCTAGCGAACAAAAAAATAACAGAAGCCTAGCGAACAAAAAAATAACAGAAGCCTAGCGAACAAAAAAATAACAGAAGCCTAGCGAACAAAAAAATAACAGAAGCCTAGCGAACAAAAAAATAACAGAAGCCTAGCGAACAAAATAATAACAGAAGCCTAGCGAACAAAAAAATAACAGAAGCCTAGCGAACAAAAAAATAACAGAAGCCTAGCGAACAAAAAAAATAACAGAATATTGTTTGACCAACAATTTCAACGTTTCCATCGTTACATCAACGCATAACCAACGAGATTTGGCCAGATATCCGGCCAGATATCCAGATATGCACGACGGGAGGCCAGCAGGGATAAGGAAAGTGAATCAACCTGTAACACATCGGCCGCCGCCGCACGCTGCCTGGCGCTCAAAATCTTTCCTGCTCGTATCTGAACGCCAGACTCTAACTCGTCCACCAAACCGGTACATGTAAGTTTACATAATCTCTCTGGGAAGCCCACGGACGGCAGTTCAAGCCCATTACACCGTCTCGGTATTTTCTTAATCTTCTATATATATATTGTATAGCTTCTTTGTGTGATATCGTAATATCGACAATGATGTTTGAGAAATCTGTTTCGTATCGCTAAGTTTAAGTCTATGACTTCAGTTCATCATTAGGACTTCATGATAGGGGGGGGGGGGAGCTAATTGCTTAACGAGGGCGCTGTGAGGTATATATCGATGATATCGCCTACTCTTGCTTCCGAGAACCCCCTGGATGTGATATCGCAACTTTGCATCGTGAAAATAGCAATATTTTTCCTTATATCGTAAGTCTAAGATTGCGACGTATTGCGATACCTTTGCGTATATCATAGCTCTAATGCCTTTAGCGATATCTTTGCGTATATCATAGATCTAATTCCTTTAGCGATATCTTTGCGTATATCATAGATCTAATGCCTTTAGCGATATCTTTGCGTATATCATAGCTCTAATACTTTTAGCGATATCTTTGCGTATCTCATAACTAATACATTTAGCGATATCTTTGTCTATATCATAATTCTAATACATTTAGAGTTATGATATACGCAAAGATATCGCTAAAGGCATTAGAGTCTATGATATACGCAAAGATATCGCTTTAGGCATTAGATCTATGATATACGCAAAGATATCGCTAGTACATTTAGCGATATCTTTGCGTATATCTTAGACTCTAAATACCTTTTTGAATAAATTACGATATGCTTAGTTCTGTAAGTTATTTTGCTTTGTTATGTATAACTTTGATTATATTATCTTTATTATCTCCCAATATGCCTCCTCATGGCTACGATATTACTTATCATACATTACTTCACTTATCATGCATACTTATGAATACATATCATAAGGATAGAGGTTTATCATAGAGGGATGACTATTACAATCCAGTGGTAGTGGTGATGGATTTATCCACTATCAAGATGACTTCTAATAGTCATATATATATATATATATATATATATATATATATATATATATATATATATATATATATATATATATATATATATATATATATAACTGAAAACTCACACCCCAGAAGTGACTCGAACCCATACTGCCAGGAGCAACGCAACTGGTATGTACAGGACACCTTAATCCATTCGACCATCACGATCGGACAATAAGGAGGTGATAGCCGAAGCTATTTGAACCACCTCCCCTGCCGGCACTCGGATGGTAATCTTGGGCATAATATTTTTATCAAATCACCTCATTCTTTGGGGCACACGTGAGGAACACAAATGCAAACAAGCCTGAATGGTTTCTTTTGTTTTCAGACGCATATAGTCCTGGGGACCATTCAGGCTTGTTCGCATTTGTGTTTCTCACGTGTGCCCCAAAGAATGAGGTGATTTGATAAAATACTATGCCCAAGATTACCATCCGAGTGCCGGCAGGGGAGGTGGTTCAAATAGCTTCGGCTATCACCTCCTTATTCTCCGGTCGTGATGGTCGAATGGATTAAGGTGTCCTGTACATACCAGTTGCGTTGCTCCTGGCAGAATGGGTTCGAGTCACTTCTGGGGTGTGAGTTTTCAGTTTCATATAGTCCTGGAGACCATTCAGGCTTGTTCGCATATATATATATATATATATATATATATATATATATATATATATATATATATATATATATATATATATATATATATATATATATATATATATATATATATATAATCTTTGGAACAACACCCACCAGTGGGACTCGAACCCAGAAAGCACAACTACCTTCCAGTAGCTGGAATAACTAGTATGCTTTAACCCACTACGCCATCAGACCTTACAAAAGAAGTAGATAGTTCGAGATATATATCTCAAACATCTCCACCTCCCGAAGGCACCAGATGAGTGAGGGGTCAGTCTGCATTTTTCGTCAAGCCACTGTCAATGTGAGAGATGTTTGGTGGGAGGGTAGAGATGGGAGGTGGAGATGTTTGAGATATATATCTCGAACTATCTACTTCTTTTGTAAGGTCTGATGGCGTAGTGGGTTAAAGCATACTAGTTATGCCAGCTACTGGAAGGTAGTTGTGCTTTCTGGGTTCGAGTCCCACTGGTGGGTGTTGTTCCAAAGATTATTAATCTTCACTTGTGGTTTATGCAAGTATAGGCTTATATATATATATATATATATATATATATATTACATTTTCAAAGACTTCACAAATACACAACTGATTAGAACTTGCGTTTCCCTGATTTTATATCTACATTTGAGTGAGGTGGGAAGGGTGATGTGGCATTACATTTGAGTGAGGTGGGAAGGATGATGTGGCATTAGAGGATATTAATAGGGTATTAAAAGTATCAACACAAGACAGAACACGAAACAATGGATATTGAGTAGAAGTGTTTGTAGAAAGCCTATTGGTCCATATTTCTTGATGCTTCTATATTGGAGCGGAGTCTTGAGGTGGGTAGAATATAGTTGTGCAATAATTGGCTGTTGATTGCTGGTGTTGACTTCTTGATGTGTAGTGCCTCGCAAACGTCAAGCCGCCTGCTATCGCTGTATCTATCGATGATTTCTGTGTTGTTTACTAGGATTTCTCTGGCGATGGTTTGGTTATGGGAAGAGATTATATGTTCCTTAATGGAGCCCTGTTGTTTATGCATCGTTAAACGCCTAGAAAGAGATGTTGTTGTCTTGCCTATATACTGGGTTTTTTGGAGCTTACAGTCCCCAAGTGGGCATTTGAAGGCATAGACGACGTTAGTCTCTTTTAAAGCGTTCTGTTTCGTGTCTGGAGAGTTTCTCATGAGTAGGCTGGCCGTTTTTCTGGTTTTATAGTAAATCGTCAGTTGTATCCTCTGATTTTTGTCTGTAGGGATAACGTTTCTATTAACAATATCTTTCAGGACCCTTTCCTCTGTTTTATGAGCTGTGGAAAAGAAGTTCCTGTAAAATAGTCTAATAGGGGGTATAGGTGTTGTGTTAGTTGTCTCTTCGGAGGTTGCATGGCTTTTCACTTTCCTTCTTATGATGTCTTCGATGAAACCATTGGAGAAGCCGTTATTGACTAGAACCTGCCTTACCCTACAGAGTTCTTCGTCGACTTGCTTCCATTCTGAGCTGTGGCTGAGAGCACGGTCGACGTATGCGTTAACAACACTCCTCTTGTACCTGTCAGGGCAGTCGCTGTTGGCATTTAGGCACATTCCTATGTTTGTTTCCTTTGTGTAGACTGCAGTGTGGAAACCTCCGCCCTTATATATATATATATATATATATATATATATATATATATATATATATATATATATATATATATATATATATATATATATATATATTTCATTGAATATGACCGCATATTCTGTATTTATTATTTTCTGGTTTAGGGCTTCTATCCCTCTAACTATTTTCTTAGCATCAGGGCTTAATTGAAATAGGAGTTCTCCAAAACTCATTTTCGTACTTTTAAGGTGAAGAAAAGAAGTGATTTACTATAGAGTGTATTACACTTATTTGTATAATTTGCACGACGTTTCGAACCTCCATGGTTCATTCTCAAGTGAACAGATCTTACAATACTAGTTGATTTTATACCCGCATTAGGTCAGGTGATAATACAATGAAGGTGAAAACATGGGGGGATACATAAGGGATAAACATAGGGGCTGCAGAAGGCTTATTGGCCCATACGAGGCATCTCCTATCCAAACACAAAGATTAATCCAGTGTAATTGGCCTGTTATGTTGCACATTGTCTTCTGTGTTGGCATCGATATGTTCTTGTCTTGTCCTTACTTTCATGGTGGGTAGAGTAAATAGTTCCGTGATTTGGGTGTTCATGGTAGGTCGCTCTATTCTTATGTGAATTGCCTCAAGAATTTGTAATCTTCTTGAATCTTGGGTTTTGTCTATTATGCAAGTATTCGTGTTCAACATTTCTCTTGTTAGAGTAATATCATGGGCTTGTCTCATGTGATTCCTAGGGGCACCAGATTGAAGATGGCATGTCAAACGCCTCGTCAGCTTGGTCGACGTCATACCTATGTACTTACATTGAAGGTTACATCCTTCGTGGGGGCAAGTGTACATGTATACAACGCTTGACTGCTGTAGAGGGTTCTCCGTCGGCTTCGGGCTGTTTTTGATAAGGAGTTCGGAAGTCTTCTTGGTTTTGTAGAATATTATCAGGTTTATGTTTACAGAATAAACATTATAGAATAAACATTCACCTGACCTAATGCGGGTATAAAATCAACTAGTATTGTAAGATCTGTTCACTTGAGAATGAACCATGGAGGTTCGAAACGTCGTGCAAATTATACAAATAAGTGTAATACACTCTATAGTAAATCACTTCTTTTCTTCACCTTAAAAGTACGAAAATGAGTTTTGGAGAGCTCCTATTCCAAATTAAGCCCTGATGCTAAGAAAATAGTTAGAGGGATAGAAGCCCTAAACCAGAAAATAATAAATACAGAATATGCGGTCATATTCAATGAAACATGTTTGAAAGAAAACCTGCTGCCAGTATACACCAATATATATATATATATATATATATATATATATATATATATATATATATATATATATATATATATATATATATATATATATATATATATATATATATATATAATGTGTGTGTGTGTGTGTGTATGTGTGAGAGAGAAAGCTGCATGAACGCGCAAGCCATAGATCACTAAGAACTCTTTGACTCAGCCAGGATTCGAACCCATGCCGTCTAGGATCACCCCTAAACGTACACAGTACCGTGACCACCGCACCGATGATCGTCTAATCACTGACGATCATCGGTGCGGTGGTCACGGTACTGTGTACGTTTAGGGGTGATCCTAGACGGCATAGGTTCGAATCCTGGGCGGGTCAAAGAGTTCTTAGTGATATATATATATATATATATATATATATATATATATATATATATATATATATATATATATATATATATATATATATATATATATATATATATATATATATATATATATATATATATATATGAATGAATGAGATTGGGTGGATATAAATAGGAGCTGCTTCGTATGTGCCAATAGGCCTTCTGCATTTACCTTCATTCTTATGTTCTTAAGTACTTGAAAGAATAATCAGGTTATGACTTGTCACACACTTAGAGAAAATTAGGTTTTTAAACAAACACCAACATTGGTTCAGAGAAGAAAAAATCATGTCTAACAAATCTTCTGTAATTCGATGATAAAATACCAAGAATAAGGCAGGACAAGGAAGGTTGGGCAGACTGCATATTTCTGGACTGTCAGAAAGGCTTTGATACAGTACCGCCCATGAGACTGTTATTCAAACTTGAGAGGCAGGCGGGAGTAAGCTGAAAGGTCCTAGCATGGATTAGGAACTACCTAACAGGAAGGAGCCAGAGGGTTACGGTAAGGGGCGAGAAGTAGGACTGGCGAACAGTAACGAGTGGAGTACCTCAAGGATCGGTGCTGGGACCAATTCTGTTTCTAATATATGTTAACGACATGTTTACAGGCGTAGAGTCCTACATGTCGATGTTCGCGGATGACGCAAACTTGAAGAGAAGAGTTGTGATAGATGAGGATTGTAGGATCCTCCAAGAGGACCTGGACAGGTTGCAGAGATGGTCAGAGAAATGGCTACTGGAGTTCAACACGAGCAAATGTAAAGTCATGGAAATCGGATCAGGTGATAGGAGACCAAAGGGACAGTACACAATGAAGGGGAACAGCCTACCTGTGACGACCCGAGAAAGAGACCTGGGGGTGGACGTAACACCTAATCTAACTACTGAGGCACATATAAATAGGATAACGACAGCAGCGTACTCTACACTGGCAAGAGTTAGAACATTCAGAAACCTAAGTAAGGAGGCATTTAGGGCGCTTTACACTGTCTACGTGAGGCCAGTCTTAGAGTATGCCGCCTCATCATGGAGTCCCCATCTGAAGAAACTCATAAGGAAACTGAAAATGGTTCAGAAGTTTGCGACGGTGCTCATCCCAGAGTTACGAGGGATGGGATATGAAGAACGCCTGAAGGAACTGTGCCTTATGATGTTAGAAAAAAGGAGGAAGCGGGGAGATATGATAGCAGCATACACAATACTCAGGAACAGAGTGGAGATAGATGAAATATTCACTCGGAATAGTAACAGAACGAGGACATGGGTGGAAGCTGGAAACTCAGATGAGTCACAGAGATGTTAGGAAGTTTTCTTTTAGCGTGAGAGTAGTGGGGAAATGGAATGCACTTCAGGAACAGGTTGTGGAAGCAAATACTATTCATAATTTTAAAACTAGGTATGATAGGGAAGGACCGGAGTCATTGCTTTAACCAACCGATGGCTAAAAAGGCGGGATCCAAGAGCCAACGCTCGATCCTGTAGGCACAAATAGGCGAGTACTCACATGAACACACACACACTATGGTCCAAAGGTTACCATCCTCTACTAACAATCGAGAGACCCGGGTTCAATCCCCAGTCCGAACAGAAACGATTAGGCAGCGTTTTCTCTCACCTGATGCGCCTGTTCACCTAGCAGGGGAACAGACACCTGGGATGCATGTATCCTGGGGATGTGCAAAGAGTATATTATAATGTATATATGAGAAAACAGGTCGGTATATAAGACAATGGTTAGAAAGGCGGGGCCCAGGAGCTAACAGCTCGATGCTGCAGACACAATAGTGACGTTGGTTTGACGTTGAATCAACGCTAACAACGTCAATTCAACATTAAATAGACGTTACCGACGTCAGTTGAACGTTAAATCAACGCTCTCCACACGAAAGCATCATTACCAACGTTAGTTCAACGCTTTCAACCCTGAATCAACGTTACCAACGTCGGCTAACGTTAAGAGAGAGGGAAAGGGGGGGAGGGGAATTTTGAATTGAACTATCAGAGGAAAGCGCCAAGCCAATACGACTATATAGCACTGGGAAGGGATCAGGATAAGGATTTGGGATGGGCCGGTGGAGGGGAAGGAATGGTGCCCCAACCACTTGTATGGAAGGTCGCGAGGATTGAACGCCGACCTGCATGAAGCGAGACCGTCGCTCTACCGTCCAGCCCAAGTGAGGTTGAAGATTACCCTCCCGGGACGACACAGTCTCCCAGCAAGCACAGAATGCAACATCAGCAACCCCTTGCAATATTGAGATATCGCAGCAACGGTAATAATCCAGAAATGTGTGGAACCGTTGCAATTTTTGCGGGAGTTCGAACCTCCAGCAACTCTCCCAAGACTCCGCAGACAACCTGGACGCCTCGAGCAGACCCTCCGGGCTCACCATAGCCCACAACAACAACAATCGAGCAGACCTCTGCTGCTGCTGATGCTCCTGGTTCTGCTGCTGCTGCTGGTGCTGCTGCTGCTGATGCTCCTGGTTCTGCTGCTGTTGCTGGTTCTGCTGCTGCTGCTGTTGCTGGTTCTGCTGCTGCTGCTGCTGCTGGTGCTGCTGCTGCTGATGATGATGCTCCTGGTTCTGCTGCTGCTGCTGTTGCTGGTTCTGCTGCTGCTGCTGCTGCTGCTTCTGCTGCTACTGCTGCTGGTTCTGCTGCTGGTGCTGCTGCTGCTGGTGCTGCTGCTGCTGCTGCTGCTGCTGTTGCTGATTCTGCTGCTGCTGCTACTGGTGTTTACGAAGAGTGCGGTTTGCGGTCGCAGTTCGATGATTTACGGCTGATCGCGATGCATCATACACGCGTTTTCTGGGATTTACAAAAATCTGAATAAAATGACTTTTGAGCTGTGTAAATAACCAGTTGACGCTGGGATCTACGTCGTTAGTAGGCAGGTATAGTGACGTTAGTACAGTGACGTTAGTACAGTGACGTTAGTACACAGGTATAGTGACGTTAGTACACAGGTATAGTGACGTTAGTACAGTGACGTTAGTACACAGGTATAGTGACGTTAGTACAGTGACGTTAGTACACAGGTATAGTGACGTTAGTACAGTGACGTTAGTACACAGGTATAGTGACGTTAGTACACAGGTATAGTGACGTTAGTACACAGGTATAGTGACGTTAGTACAGTGACGTTAGTACACAGGTATAGTGACGTTAGTACAGTGACGTTAGTACACAGGTATAGTGACGTTAGTACACAGGTGTAGTGACGTTAGTACACAGGTATAGTGACGTTAGTACACAGGTGTAGTGACGTTAGTACACAGGTGTAGTGACGTTAGTACACAGGTATAGTGACGTTAGTACACAGGTATAGTGACGTTAGTACAGTGACGTTAGTACACAGGTATAGTGACGTTAGTACACAGGCATAGTGACGTTAGTACAGTGACGTTAGTACACAGGTATAGTGACGTTAGTACAGTGACGTTAGTACACAGGTATAGTGACGTTAGTACAGTGACGTTAGTACACAGGTATAGTGACGTTAGTACAGTGACGTTAGTACACAGGTATAGTGACGTTAGTACACAGGTATAGTGACGTTAGTACACAGGTATAGTGACGTTAGTACACAGGTATAGTGACGTTAGTACAGTGACGTTAGTACACAGGTATAGTGACGTTAGTACAGTGACGTTAGTACACAGGTATAGTGACGTTAGTACACAGGTGTAGTGACGTTAGTACACAGGTATAGTGACGTTAGTACAGTGACGTTAGTACACAGGTATAGTGACGTTAGTACAGTGACGTTAGTACACAGGTATAGTGACGTTAGTACAGTGACGTTAGTACACAGGTATAGTGACGTTAGTACACAGGTATAGTGACGTTAGTACACAGGTATAGTGACGTTAGTACACAGGTATAGCCACGTTAGTACACAGGTATAGTGACGTTAGTACACAGGTATAGTGATGTTAGTACACAGGTATAGCCACGTTAGTACACAGGTATAGTGATGTTAGTACACAGGTATAGTGACGTTAGTACACAGGTATAGTGACGTTAGTACACAGGTATAGTGACGTTAGTACACAGGTATAGTGACGTTAGTACACAGGTATAGCCACGTTAGTACACAGGTATAGTGACGTTAGTACACAGGTATAGTGACGTTAGTACACAGGTATAGCCACGTTAGTACACAGGTATAGTGATGTTAGTACACAGGTATAGTGACGTTAGTACACAGGTATAGTGACGTTAGTACACAGGTATAGCCACGTTAGTACACAGGTATAGCCACGTTAGTACACAGGTATAGCCACGTTAGTACACAGGTATAGTGACGTTAGTACACAGGTATAGCCACGTTAGTACACAGGTATAGCCACGTTTAGTAGACAAAGCAGCAGAGGGCAGCAGCATGAAGTAGAGAAAACAGTAGGGTGGGGGTGGGGCAGGGGATGGGGGGGGGATGGATAGGGGGGAGGGTTGGCATGTTAGTTGAACACCTAACAGCCCAATTGGTCACGCAACAAACTATCTCCAGGATGTCACACCGAGCTGAATGGTCGTGGTGGAGCCACCTCTTGTCGTCTCACCTCACTCTGTCTATCGGTCGATCTATTTATCGTCTCACTCCTGATGGGTAGTTATTCTGTCAGTTCCCTCACTTAGACTGTCTGTCTAATGACTAGATTAGTGGTTATTTGAAAACATTTAATAAATACAAACATTAGAACCTCTCAAACTTCTAGAATCTCACCAGATATCGGCATGGATCCTGAGAGAATGTGCAGATAAGCTTTATTAGCCCCTTGTTCTACGTGCTAATTGATCATTAGAGTCGTGTAGAGTGTTGCATTCATGGAAGATTGCGAATGCAATGGTGACATTTGACAAGGCCAACAGATCGGGTTGATCCTCTTGTTATATATTTAGCTGCTCGGAACAAAAAGTTACGAGTAGCACGAGCTATGGTGATCCCCTAGTGGAGCGGGGCTGTAGCTTTGCTCTTAAAAAAAATAGATAATATATCGATCTATCGGCTAATTAGTAATGTGTCGATGATAGGAAATTGCATAAATTAACAGTCGCAAATGTTGGTCGTAAGCATTTAAGATCAACGTAAGACTCGCAGCTTGGCTTCAGCGGAACATACTCGCTTTCATTCTTTTCCATCATATTTAAGCCGCTAATTTTAGCGATCCGTAGCAGTGCCTTAGAAGGGATCGCTCCGTGGCACAATTAGCTCCAGAAGTGCCTTGCTAAGTAGTTCCTTAACAGGAAGCTAAGCGATAGGATCAGCGCACGGCGTCTCTGTCATGGTCACACGAGAGCAGCAGCATCCACCTCAACACCATCCACAGCTTGCCCTCGTCTCCTGGACCCAGCATCTCATCCCCGGCCAAGACTGATGGTGGAGAAGTCGACCGTGAACTAAAATGGCTATTCCTGCATAAATCTTAGATGCTCGAGAAACGCGCGCTCGCACACGCACACACACACACACACACACACACACACACACACACACACACACACACACACACACACGCACACGCACACGCACACGCACACACACACACACACACACACACACACAGTCATTGTAGGTCCAGTAGGACCATAGTTATTGCTGTAAACAACCGATGCTCGAAAGGCAGGATCCAAGAGTCAATGCTCGATCCTGCAGACACAATTAGGTGAGCACACACACACACACACACACACACACACACACACACACACACACACACACACACACACACACACACACACACACACGTTTTACCTGAGGTGAGAGGGGCTGGATTTAAGGAGACGGGTCCATTATATACGCTCACAGACCTACTGTGAAGTATTGCCTCAACTTTCACTGCGCCCGTCTCTTCCGCGTGTGTGGCTTAATCAGTCTTCATTTGTTTTTAACATACTTATATAGGCCTCCGTCGACTTGGTAGGCTCGATAACTATTCACTGCGTCCCTGGACTCTCCTGATGCGTATCTGTGACGAGATATTGAGGCCGTTGAATGGGATCGAACCTGCGTTCCTGAACTATCTTTGCGGATTCGGTCCCGATGTAGAGACTTAATATTCTCTCGTTAGGAATTCCTTTAATTATTCACATGTTATCGTCGGGCAAGGTTAGATTAGGTTATCATAGGTAACGATAGGGTGAGTTAGGTTATCATTTATTAAGATAGGGTAAAAAGATTGGCATTCTACTTACAACAGGATAACGAAATGTGTGTGACCGAATCGTGGGGTCACTTGCCCCATAGGTCAGCTGAGGTCACTGACCATCTCTACAGGGTTGTTAAGGCAGGAACGACCCGCCTGAGGTCAGCTGAGGTAACTGACCATCTCTATAGGGTCGTTGAAGCAGGAACGACCCGCCTGAGATCAGATGAGGTCACTGGCCATCTCTATAGGGTCGTTAAAGCAGGAACGACCCGCCTGAGGTCAGCTGAGGTAACTGACCATCTCTATAGGGTCGTTGAAGCAGGAACGACCCACCTGAGGTCACTGGCCATCTCTATAGGGTCGTTGAAGCAGGAACGACCCGCCTGAGATCAGCTGAGGTCACTGGCCATCTCTATAGGGTCGTTGAAGCAGGAACGACCCGCCTGAGATCAGCTGAGGTCACTGACCATCTCTATAGGGTCGTTGAAGCAGGAACGACCCGCTTGAGGTCAGTTGAGGTCACTGACCATCTCTATAGGGTCGTTGAAGCAGGAACGACCCGCCTGAGGTCATCTGAGGTCACTGACCAGCAGGAGGGGCTGAAAGGGTTGAACCAGTCAAGCCATTACCTGAAACCAACTGGCCAGTCTGACAGCGGGGTTTCAGGCGCAGATGTCAGGTCAAAGTTCAGCCTCGCTTGGACGCACACACTTGATGGACTGGTCACTCGAGTCGACCAGTCCGCTGCGATCAGCTTTTAAGCCGTGGAGGTCCCAGCTTGTGCGCACTTGCGGCCAGGATTAATGTAGCATGTACGTGTCTGCTGACGAAACCTTTACATCTTTCTTCAATCATGGCAGCTTTAGAGTTCATTAAGTAGTTTGTGGTTGCCTTAATGACTCTCCAAAGCGGCCTGAATTACCGCCCTTGAGGGCCGCCGCCATGACATTCCACGACGGGTGAGGGGCTGCGTTCTGCTCCTTACTATATGACAAATAGTCTCTTATAACCAGTAAATTTCACCGTTCATTCCGCGTGTCAGTTTAGCTTAGCCAAGCCACAGATGGTCTGTGGGGTGTAGTGTCTGTGGGGTGTAGTGTCTGTGGGGTGTAGTGTCTGTGGGGGTGTAGTGTCTGTGGGGTGTAGTGTCTGTGGGGGTGTAGTGTCTGTGGGGTGTAGTGTCTGTGGGGTGTAGTGTCTGTGGGGTGTAGTGTCTGTGGGGGTGTAGTGTCTGTGGGGTGTAGTGTCTGTGGGGTGTAGTGTCTGTGGGGTGTAGTGTCTGTGGGGGTGTAGTGTCTGTGGGGTGTAGTGTCTGTGGGTGTAGTGTCTGTGGGGTGTAGTGAGTGTCTGTGGGGTATATTGTCTGTGGGGTGTAGTGTTTGTGGGGTGTAGTGTCTGTGGGGTGTAGTGTCTGTGGGGTGTAGTGTCTGTGGGGGGTGTAGTGTCTGTGGGGTGTAGTGTCTGTGGGGGTGTAGTGTCTGTGGGGTGTAGTGTTTGTGGGGGTGTAGTGTCTGTGGGGTGTAGTGTCTGTGGGGGTGTAGTGTCTGTGGGGTGTAGTGTCTGTGGGGGTGTAGTGTCTGTGGGGGTGTAGTGTCTGTGGGGTGTAGTGTCTGTGGGGGTGTAGTGTCTGTGGGGTGTAGTGTCTGTGGGGGTGTAGTGTCTGTGGGGTGTAGTGTCTGTGGGGGTGTAGTGTCTGTTGGGGTGTAGTGTCTGTGGGGTGTAGTGTCTGTGGGGGTGTAGTGTCTGTGGGGTGTAGTGTCTGTGGGTGTAGTGTCTGTGGGGGTGTAGTGTGGGGTGTAGGGTGTGTAGTGTCTGTGGGGTGTAGTGTCTGTGGGGTGTAGTGTCTGTGGGGGTGTAGTGTCTGTGGGGTGTAGTGTCTGTGGGGGTGTAGTGTCTGTGGGGTGTAGTGTCTGTGGGGGTAGTGTCTGTGGGGTGTAGTGTCTGTGGGGGTGTAGTGTCTGTGGGGTGTAGTGTCTGTGGGGGTGTAGTGTCTGTGGGGTGTAGTGTCTGTGGGGGTGTAGTGTCTGTGGGGTGTAGTGTCTGTGGGGGTGTAGTGTCTGTGGGGTGTAGTGTCTGTGGGGGTGTAGTGTCTGTGGGGTGTAGTGTCTGTGGGGTGTAGTGTCTGTGGGG
This sequence comes from Procambarus clarkii, assembly GCF_020424385.1. Classification (NCBI taxonomy): domain Eukaryota; kingdom Metazoa; phylum Arthropoda; class Malacostraca; order Decapoda; family Cambaridae; genus Procambarus; species Procambarus clarkii. Next base: position 111,272 of record NW_025568843.1, read on the forward strand.
TGTAGTGTCTGTGGGGTGTAGTGTCTGTGGGGTGTAGTGTCTGTAGGGGTGTAGTGTCTGTGGGGGTGTGTGTGTGTGTGTGTGTGTGTGTGTGTGTGTGTGTGTGTGTGTGTGTGTGTGTGTGTGTGTGTGTGTGTGTGTGTGTGTGTGTGTGTGTGTGTGTGTGTGTGTGTCTGTGTGTCTGTGTGTGAGTGTATGTGTGTACTCACCTAATTGTGCTTGCGAGGGTTAAGCTCTGGCTGTTTGGTCCCGCCTCTCAACTGTCAATCAACTGGTGTACAGATTCCTGAGCCTACTGGGCTCTATCATATCTACATTTGAAACTGTGTATGGAGTCAGCCGCCACCACATCACTTCCTAGTGCATTCCATTTATTAACTACTCTGACACTGAAAAATTCTTTCTAACGTCTCTGTGGCTCATCTGGGTACTAAGTTTCCACCTGTGTCCCCTTGTTCGTGTCCCTCCCGTGCTGAAGAGTTTGTTTTTTCTCCACCCTGTCAATTTCCCTGAGAATTTTGTAAGTGGTTATCATGTCTCCCCTAACTCATGTTTTCCAGGGATGTGAAGTGCAACTCCTTTAGCCTTTCCTCGTAGCTCATTCCTCTCAGTTCCGTGACGAGCCTGGTGACATACCGCTGGACCTTCTCTAACTTTGTCCTGAGTTTAACTAGGTATGGACTCCAGGCTGGAGCTGCATACTCCAGGATTGGTCTTACATAAGTGGTATACAGGGTCCTAAACGATTCCTTACACAAGTTTCTAAAGGTAGTTCTTATGTTGACCAGTCTAGCAAATGCCGCTGATGATATTCTTTTGATGTGGGCCTCTGGGGACAGGTTCGGTGTGATATCAACCCCCAGGTCTTTCTCTCTATTTGACTCTTGCAGGATTTCACCTCCTAGATGATACCTTGTGTACAGCCTCCTGCTCCTTTTGCCTAATTTCATTACCTTACACTTTCCTGAGTTGAACTTTTGCAGCCATTTTCTAGACCATTCCTACAGTTTGTCCAGGTCATCCTGTAGTCTCTGTCTATCTTCATCCGTCTTGATTATTCTCATAATTTTTGCATCATCAGCAAACATTGAGAGGAATGAGTCTATACCCTCCGGAAGATCGTTTACATATATTAAAAACAGGATGGGTCCAAGTACTGAGCCCTGTGGAACTCCGCTGGTGACATCTCGCCACTCTGATGTCTTCCCCCTCACCGTTACTCGCTGTTTCCTGTTGCTTAAGTACTCTCTTATCCACTGGAGCACCTTCCCTTTTACTCCTGCCTGTTGCTCCAAATTTTTTAACAGGTTTTTATGGGGTACTGTGTCGAAGGCTTTCTAACTGTCCAAGAAAGTACAATTTGCCCACCCTTCTCTTTCCTGCCTAATTTTTGTTGCCTGGTCATAGAATTCTATTAAGCCTGTGAGGCACGATTTACCTTCCCTCAACCCATGTTGGTGGTGTGTTACAAAGTTATTTAACTCCAGATGCTCTACTAACCTTTTCCTCACGATCTTCTCCATCACCTTGTATGGTTTACAAGTTAGGGAAACTGGCCACTATTCAGTGCCTCTTGCCTGTCACCCTTCTTGTATATTGGGACTACGTTAGCTGTATTCCAACTTTTTGGTAAGTCTCCTGTTTCCAGTGACCTGTGGACTCACCATAGAGAGTGGCACACTTAGTGCTTCTGCACCTTCCTTTAGTATCCATGGTGAGATTCTGTCAGGGCCCAACAGCCTTTGTGACATCCAGCTCCAGCAGACACATTGTACTCACCTAGTTGTAATTGCGGAGGATGAGCTCTGGCTCTTTGGTCCCGCCTCTCAACCGTCAATCAATAGGTGTACAGGTTCCTGAGCCTATTGGGCTCTATCATATCTACACTTGAAACTGTGTATGGAGTCAGCCTCCACCACATTACTTCCTAATGCATTCCATTTGTCAACCACTCTGACACTAAAAAAGTTCTTTCCAAAGTCTCTGTGGCTCATATGGGCACTCAGTTTCCACCTGTGTCCCCAAGTGCGTGTGCCCCTTGTGTTAAATAGCCTGTCTTTACCAACCCTGTCGATTCCCTTGAGAATCTTGAATGTGGTGATCATGTCCCCCCTAATTCTTCTGTCTTCCAACGAAGTGAGGTTTAATTCCCGTAGTCTCTTCTCGTAGCTCATACCTCTCAGCTCGGGTACTAGTCTGGTGGCAAACCTTTGAACCTTTTCCAGTTTATTCTTATCCTTGACTAGATATGGACTCCATTCTGGGGTTGCATACTCCAGGATTGGCCTGACATATGTGGTATACAAAGTTCTGAATGATTCTTTACACAAGTTTCTGTTGCCGTTTGTATGTTGGCCAGCCTGGCACATGCCGCTGATGTTATCCGCTTGATATGTGCTGCAGGAGACAGGTCTGGCGTGATATCAACCTCCAAGTCTTTTTCTTTCTCTGACTCCTGAAGAATTTCCTCTCCCAGATGATACCTTGTATCTGGCCTCCTGCTCCCTACACCTATCTTCATTACATTACATTTGGTTGGGTTAAACTCTAACAACCATTTGTTCGACCATTCCTTCAGCTTGTCTAGGTCTTCTTGAAGCCTCAAACAGTCCTCTTCTGTCTTAATCCTTCTCATAATTTTGGCATCGTCTGCAAACATTGAGAGAAATGAATCGATACCCTCCGGGAGATCATTTACATATATCAGAAAGAAGATAGGACCGAGTACAGAGCCCTGTGGGACTCCACTGGTGACTTCACGCCAATCGGAGGCCTCACCCCTCACCGTAACTCTCTGTTTCCTATTGCTTAGGTACTCCCTTATTCACTGGAGCACCTTACCAGCTACACCTGCCTGTCTCTCCAGCTTATGTACCAGCCTCTTATGCAGTACTGTGTCAAAGGCTTTTCGACAATCCAAGAAAATGCAGTCCGCCCAGCCCTCTCTTTCTTGCTTAATCTTTGTCACCTGGTCGTAGAATTCTATTAAACCAGTCAGGCAAGATTTACTCTCCCTGAACCCATGTTGGCGATTTGTCACGAAGTCCTTTCTCTCCAGATGTGTTACCAGGTTTTTTCTCACGATCTTCTCCATCTCCTTGCATGGTATACAAATCAAGGACACTGGCCTGTAGTTCAGTGCCTCTTGCCTATCGCCCTTTTTGTATATTGGAACCACATTCGCCGTCTTCCATATTTCTGGTAGGTCTCCCGTTTCCAGTGATTTACTATACACTATGGAGAGTGGCAAGCAAAGTGCCTCTGCACTCTCTTTCAGTACCCATGGTGAGATCCCGTCTGGACCATCAGCCTTTCTAACATCCAGATCCAGCAGGTGTCTCTTGACCTCCTCTCTCGTAATTTCGAACTCTTCCAAGGCCGCCTGGTTTACCTCCCTTTCTCCTAGCACAGTGACCTCACCTTGTTCTATTGTGAAGACCTCCTGGAACCTCTTGTTGAATTCTTCACAAACCTCTTTGTCGTTCTCTGTGTACCTGTCCTCGCCTGTTCTATGTTTCAATACCTGTTCTTTCACTGTTGTTTTCATTCTTCTGTTTCTTAGTTCTTTTTTCGGGAAGATAATTCCTAGCTCTACCAGGTACTCAAGTTCAGTACACTGTGATCACTCATTCCCAAGGGCGCTTCCATCTTGACTTCCCTTATATCCCACTCATTTAGGGTAAATATCAGATCAGGCATTGCTGGTTCATCTTCTCTCATTCTTGTTGGTTCCTTGATGTGCTGGCTTAGAAAGTTTCTTGTTGCCACGTCCAGCAGCTTAGCTCTCCATGTTTCTGGTCCTCCATGCGGGTCTCTGTTCTCCCAATCTATCTTCCCATGGTTGAAGTCTCCCATAATTAGTAGTCCAGATCCATTCCTGCTAGCAACAGACGGTGCTCTCTCTATTATGTTAATGGTGGCCATGTTGTTTCTATCATATTCCTGTCTGGGTCTTCTGTCATTTGGTGGTGGATTATATATGACTACGACCATAATTTTTTGCCCTCCATTTGTTATTGTTCCTATTATGTAGTCACTGAAACCTTCGCATCCCTGAACAACCAACTCCTCAAAATCCCAGCCTTTTCTTACCAGCAGAGCTACACCACCCCCATCTTCCTTCTCTCTCTTTCCTCATAACATAATAGTCCTGTGGGAACACTGCATTTGTTATTGTTATCGTCAACTTTGTTTCTGTGAGAGCTGTTATGTCTGGGTTTTCCTCTAGTACCCGTTCTCCAAGTTCATTTGCTTTATTTGTAATTCCATCTATGTTAGTGTACATTGCCTTGAGGCTCACTTTCTTCTGTCCCTTCTCAAATCGCCTCCTTGGTGAGTGTTCTGCTGGTGGAGGAGGCTGTGTCATGGGTGTGAGGATCTGTGAGGTGGATACCATGGTTGCAGAGGATACTGGGATGAGGGGTGGGGATCAAGTGATGGAGGAGGGGCAGGGAGGGTATGGGGTGAAAGGGGCGGGAGGACAGGAAGGAAAGGGGGGTTTTTCTATGCAGAGAGGGTGGTGGGGTTGCCCTCCCCGCTGGTGTTACTGGGTAGCTGGTTGTGGGTTCCCCCCTCGCCTCTGGGGGTGATGTATTGGAAGCTGTGGTTTCCTGGTTTTCTCCTCTCGCCCTGTGCTTCTTCCTGGCTTCTGCCGCCATGGCTCTCTCCTCCCTCGTCATGTCCCTCTAGAGGAATACTTTTTTGAATTCTCCCACATGTTGCAGGTGGCTTTCCTTTGTTAGAATCGTGTCCTTTGTGTTCTCGTTTGCAAACACTATCTTTAACACACGGTCTCGGTCTTTTTTGTACCAGCCTAACCTGAAAACCTTCTCAATGCTATGCTCAGCCCCTTCCATGTCTAGTGCCTTCAGTATTTCATTTACTGCCGCTTTGTCCTTATCATTCCACTCTTTCCTATTAGAGCCTTCCTGCTCTCTAATACCCACAACTACCACTGCTCTTTTCCTTTCCAGCAGCTGGCTAGTGGAGCGTGCCACTTCCTGCAAGGTGGCTGCTTTCATGGCTACCTCCATCACTGCAGACATTACTTCAGAGTTTTTTTTTTTTTTTAGCATTTCTGCAAATGTTGCTTTTAATGTGGCATTCTCTTCCAAAATACTATTACCACCTTCTCCCTGGGTGATTATCTGAGTCTCAGCATCGATTCTGTTCTCTTTGAGGGCTCGAATCTCCTCCTTTGCTGCTGTCAGCTCTCTTTTTAGGTTGCTTATTTCATTATTCATTTCCTGCATCATTTCGTGCATCTCACTCTTAATGTCCTCCAGAAACTGGGTGAACATTTCTTCATTTCGTCGCCTAAACTTTTCCCTGTTGCCTCTGGCTGCCATGCTTGACCCTGTTCCTAGTTGTGCCGTGATAGGATTTGTCAGAAGGGCAGAGCGGGGTAGGGAGGGAGAAATAGAGAGAGAGAGAGAGGAGAGAGAGAGAGAGAGAGAGAGAGAAGAGAGAGAGAGAGAGAGAGAGAGAGAGAGAGAGGGGGGGGGAAGAGAGAGGAGATAGAGAGATAGATCTATAGATAGGGAGGGAGACAAAGAGGAGAGAGGGGAGAGAGGGTGAGAGAGGGGGGGGGGAGAGTATGTGTAAGGGGGATGAGAGGGGAGAGTATGTGTAAGGGGATGAGGGGGAGTGGGGGGGTGGGGGCGGTGGTGGCGACCAGGTCAGGTCAGATGGGGGGTGTGGGGGGGTGTTAGGATGTAGAGTAGGTGGGGGATAGTGGGGTCTTAATATCTCTTTCCACAAAAGGTGTTAATCCTTTCTTCCCTCACTGAACGTTTCTGTGTGCGTTTTTTTGCGTGTGCGTGTGTGCGTGCATACGAACGTGGGCGTGCGTGTGCGTGCGAGCGCGTGCGTGCGTCCGCGTGCGTGCGTCCGTGTATCACAAGTTCCCGTAAGCGTTTAACTTTCTGTGTGTGTGTGTGTGTGTGTGTGTGTGTGTGTGTTTGTGTGTGTGTGTGTGTGTGTGGTGTGTGTGTTGTGTGTGTGTGTGTGTGGTGTGTGAACAAAATTAGTAGTTAGTAACAGTTGATTGACAGTTGAGAGACGGACCAAAGAGCCGAAGCTCAACCCCCGGCCTCCCCCGTACTAACACAAGTAGGTGAGTACACAGTGTATTAGACAGCCATCGGTTAGAAAATCGGGGCCCAGGAACTAACACCAACAACCAACAAGAACAAATAGTAAGCACATCCTCAAACAAATTAACAACTTGTTAACATATAATTTTTGATCGCTAATAACACTCATACCGAGAATATATTATATATATTATATAATATATCTGATCAATAATAATTATAATATTTAATAAGGTATAATTTTTCGGTTGAATATGTAATTATCTTACTGCTTTGAATGTCATCAATTTGATGATAACTTTGTGTGATATTCAGTGTAAAGTCGTTACTGTTTAGGGCATAAACAGATAAATAGTCTATGATCAATGAATATGTTGTTTAGAAATATAAATGACTTTGATTATTGGTAGAGTGGAAGGGGATCAAAGCCAAGAGCTTCTCTCTGTGGGATCGTTTCCTCGTATCTCTGTTCTTTGTCCTCTTATCTCTGTTCCTTGTCCTCATATCCCAGCTTTTTGTCCTTATATCCGAGCTCCTTGGCCTCATATCCCAGCTCCTTGTCCTCATATCCCAGCTCCTTGGCCTCATATCCCCAGCTCCTTGTCCTCATATCCCAGCTCCTTGTCCTCATATCCCAGGTTCTTGTCCTCATATCCCAGGTTCTTGTCCTCATATCCCAGCTCCTTGTCCTCATATCCCAGGTCCTTGTCCTCATATCCCAGGTTCTTGTCCTCATATCCCAGCTCCTTGTCCTCATATCCCAGCTCCTTGTCCTCATACCCCAGCTCCTTGTCCTCATATCCCAGCTCCTTGTCCTCATACCCCAGCTCCTTGTCCTCATACCCCAGCGCCTTGTCCTCATATCTCAGCTCCTTTGTCCTCATATCCCAGCTCCTTGTTCTCATATCCCAGCTCCTTGTCCTCATACCCCAGCTCCTTGTCCTCATACCCCAGCTCCTTGTCCTCATATCCCAGCTCCTTGTCCTCATATCCCAGCTCCTTGTCCTCATACCCCAGCTCCTTGTCCTCATACCCCAGCTCCTTGTCCTCATACCCCAGCTCCTTGTCCTCATATCCCAGCTCCTTGTCCTCATATCCCCAGCTCCTTGTCCTCATATCCCAGCTCCTTGTCCTCATACCCCAGCTCCTTGTCCTCATATCCCCTGCCTCTTGTCCTCATATCCCAGCTCCTTGTCCTCATATCCCAGCTCCCTGTCCTCATACCCCAGCTCCCTGTCCTCATATCCCAGCTCCTTTTCTCATAACCCAGCTCCTTGTCCTCATATCCCAGCTCCTTGTCCTCATACCCCAGCTCCTTGTCCTCATACCCCAGTTCCTTGTCCTCATACCCCAGCTCCTTGTCCTCATATCCCAGCTCCTTGTCCTCATACCCCAGCTCCTTGTCCTCATACCCCAGCTCCTTGTCCTCATATCCCAGCTCCTTGTCCTCATATCCCAGCTCCTTGTCCTCATACCCCAGCTCCTTGTCCTCATATACCCCAGCTCCTTGTCCTCATATACCCAGCTCCTCCTTTGCCCCATATATATCCCTTACCACTTTCTCTCTTATAATTGCTTAGATGTCTTTAACCACAAAAAAACAGCTTGAAATCTCAAAGGATTGCACGAACACGCCCAAACAAACTTGAATAACCTCAACAAACAAGAACCCCCCATTCAACCCCCAACCCCCCCCCACCACCCACCCCCCACCCCCCCCCCCACCCCATCCCCCCTCACCCACCCCCAGAAACCTCAGTGTTTAACACATAAACCACTCGAACCCCAACCATGGGAATATCACCGCTGCCGGATACACCGTATAGATGGATAGACATGTTAACACCGGGGATGAGCCATGGTCTGGGCGTAGATGATATCTTCCGCTCACACCACCCCCGCCCCCCCCCCCCTCCCTGCGGCAGTCTTCATTTCCAAGTGCCAAATTGTTCCACTGTGTGTTACGTTAGGGATAGGCTGGGTTAGGATAGATTTAGTCGGTTATGGCAGCGTCTTGGATCCTCTCTGACGTAGGTTCGAATCTTCGTCACGGCCCTTGTAAGCTAGGATAGGATAGGATAAGTTAGGATGAGGTAAGGTTAGGTTAGAATGTGGTAGGTTAGGATAATGTCAGGTTAGGATAGGCCCGGTTAGCATAAGCTAAGTTAGTATAGGTTATGTAGTAGTTTATGTTAGGTTAGTGTAAGTTAGGTTAGATTAGGATAGGTTAGGTTAGAATATTATTAGTTACATTAATATAGGACAGGTTAAGTTACGATTAGTTTGGATAAGATACGACAAGTTACGATAGGTTAGATATAGAATAGGTGAGGATAAGGTTAAGATAGGATAGGCATAGGATAGAACAATGGACACAACATGGGGGTCTAAATTCTAATGACCCGAAGGAGGGTAATTTGCATCTTAAGAAGCCATTACTTGGAGCCGACAGGGATGTAATTATCTCAACTAGACGTGTAAGAAGTCAAAGATGGCGTCTTTCACCCCAACCACTTACGGCTGGACGGTAGAGCGACGGTCTCGCATCATGCAGGTCGGCGTTCAATCCCCCGACCATCCACACAAGTGGTTGGGCACCATTCCTTTCCCTCCGTCTCATCCCAAATCCTAATCCTGACCCCTTCCCAGTGCTATATAGTCGTAATGGCTTGGCGCTTTCCTGCTCATAGTTCCCTTCCAGTCATTTTGTTTACATACAGTAAACAGTTTACCAGGTTGTAAACTCCACAACCCGAGGTTGTTATTGTTGAAAACAACCTCGTATAGTGCTTCGGAGCTCATAACCTGTTTATATTATGTCAACAAAGCCGCCATGAGTGAGGAAAGATTACAGGTTTCGTAAGGGGTTTTGTAAGTCCTTGACGAATCATGGCTCTGTATCTTTTGCTGAATTGGATAAGGGATTTAGTCGGCCGAGCGGACAGCACGCTGGACTTGTGATCCTGTGGTCCCGGGTTCGATCCCGGGCGCCGGCGAGAAACAATGGGCAGAGTTTCTTTCACCCTATGCCCCTGTTACCTAGCAGTAAAAATAGGTACCTGGGTGTTAGTCAGCTGTCACGGGCTGCTTCCTGGGGGTGGAGGCCTGGTCGAGGACCGGGCCGCGGGGACACTAAAAAGCCCCGAAATCATCTCAATATACCTCAAGATAGCCATAAACGAAGCCATTTACCGCGAGCCATTAAGTGAATGTTGACCTTTATAAACCCCCTCACTATCGTGTTCAGGATTAAATGTTATTTGTAGAAAAAAAAAATGAAAATCCATATTACATCATCATCGCATTTTCATGTGTTTATTTTTCTGTGGGAGTCGAGCTTGGATTTTCGATACACGTGTCGCCAAACTTACAGGTTATAATATATGTCGATTAATCGTTTCCCTGCATATAGGAGATATTTTTGGGCAATCACGTATATGATCGAGTATTGATCATCCGGACTATACCGTTATTGTGTCATAATATTGATCATCCGGACTATATTCATCCCCGTATATATCTAATTTAAACGAGAGGTTTTGGCCTCTCTAACAGCCTTCTGCGGCCCAAAATAATTTATGAGGTCTTAAAATAGAGTTCTGATCCCACTCTCTCAGACACCCAAGCGTACCCGGGCTAGCAGTCCTCGTGCCCTCATTCCACCCCCCCCCCCTCCCATACCCCTCCTCACAATCACCACCCCCCATCCACAATCCTCCCCCCATCCACAATCACCCCCCTCAACCCGCCACTCCTATCCACCTTTCAGCACAACCGGAGCACCCTCCAATATATCCCCCTCCCCCCCCCCCCCCCCTCTCCACAGGTCGCGTGCATAAAACTCGTCTCTTTCTACCCTGCCCCATCCCCCCCCCCTCCCCCAGCTTCCCCTCCCCCCTCCAAACCCCCATCCAGGAACCCCCCCCTCCCCCCTCTCCAAACCCCACCCAGCGCGCACCTCTAACCTAGCTTCAGAGTACTTAAGATTCACAGGACTGCTCCGGTTGGCATCTGTTCTCAATATGAATTATGAAGCCAAATTATCCCTGTTATCGTTCCAGGTTCGACTCCCCAAATTCATCTTCCCGCCAAAAATGGATCAGCTGGCGTTGTTGGCGGGAAAGGGAGGGGGAGAGACCTCAAGAGATAAGCATTCAAACGTAACAAAGAATTGACAAGAGTGATATCCAATGCATTTGGATATCAGTATGCGTATTGTGAAGGGAGAGAGGTGATGGCCCATCTGTTCCTCTCCTTGAGAGCGCGATGGTGAACGTGCACGGGGTCGACACAAGCAAAAAATGGTGTCGAACAGAGTCCGCATACATCAGGGGAGATGCTCTGTAATAATATGGTTTGCATGGGGGAGGAGAAAGAAAAGATTCATTGATGTGTTTCAACGGGGAAGGGAATTGTTTTCTTCTCTTCTGTGGGTGTCTATAGTTTAGTCGACCTCCCCTAGTGAACCTCGGCCTGGTGGGTCCCTCTTGTGGTATGAGGGCCCCCAGCTGGGGTATGAGGGCCCGGAGCTGGGGTATGAGGGCCCCGAGCTGGGTATGAGGGCCCCGAGCTCGGTATGAGGGCCCCGTGCTGGGGTATGAGGACAAGGAGCTGGGGTATGAGGACAAGGAGCTGGGGTATGAGGAC
>NW_025568844.1:0-10304 GCF_020424385.1 Procambarus clarkii
CACCTACAACACTCCACCACACCTACTGTCTGCCACACCTACAACACTCCACCACACCCACTGTCTGCCACACCTACAACACTCCCCTACACCTACTGTCTGCCACACCTACAACACTCCACCACACCTACAACACTCCACCACACCTACTGTCTGCCACACCTACAACACTCCACCACACCTACTGTCTGCCACACCTACAACACTCCACCACACCTACTGTCTGCCACACCTACAACACTCCACCACACCTACTGTCTGCCACACCTACAACACTCCACCACACCTGTCTGCCACACCTACAACACTCCACCACACCTACTGTCTGCCACACCTACAACACTCCCCCACACCTACTGTCTGCCACACCTACAACACTCCCCCACACCTACTGTCTGCCACACCTACAACACTCCCCCACACTTACTGTCTGCCACATCTACAACACTCCACCACACCTACTGTCTGCCACACCTACAACACTCCACCACACCTACTGTCTGCCCACACCAACAACACTCCCCACACCTACTGTCTGCCACACCTACAACACTCCACCACACCCACTGTCTGCCACACCTACAACACTCCCCTCCCCTACACCTGCTGTCTGCCACACCTACAACACTCCACCACACCCACTGTCTGCCACACCTACAACACTCCCCTACACCTGCTGTCTGCCACACCTACAACACTCCCACACACCTGTCTGCCACACCTACAACACTCCCCTACACCTGCCTGTCTGCCACACCTACAACACTCCCACACCCACTGTCTGCCACACCTACAACACTCCCCTACACCTACTGTCTGCCACACCTACAACACCCCACACACCTACTGTCTGCCACACCTACAACACTCCCACACACCTACTGTCTGCCACACCTACAACACTCCCCCACCCTACTGTCTGCCACACCTACAACCACTCCCACACACCTACTGTCTGCCACACCTATAACACACTCCCCCACACCTACTGTCTGCCACACCTACAACACTCCCCACACCTGCTGTCTGCCACACCTACAACACTCCCCTACACCTGCTGTCTGCCACACCTACACACTCCCCTACACCTGCTGTCTGCCACACCTACAACACTCCCACACAGATAATATTGACCATCAGTCACAAAACGTTTTGAAGTGTTAAGCACCATTTTGAGGTGTTGAGAGTGAGAATATTGTCGTTATGGGTGTGTGAGTTGGGGAGGGCGGGGCGAGTGGTGGGGGAGGGGTGTGGTGGGGGTGGGCAGGGAGAGGGGTGGGGGAGGGGGGTGCTGAGGGAAGGGGGTGGTGAGGGAGGTGGTGTGGTGGGGGAGGTGTTGACGTCGCTGCCGCCACTCACAAGTAAAGGTCAAATCGTCTATACAAAGCTCATATATTTTTCTGTCTGAGGTGAGACACTATTTTTGGTCATGTTGTTGTGTGAATGGTGTGTGTGGAGGGGAGAGGGGGTCCTCGACCTGTAGGGGCTTGTGGGGCGAGCTTCAGCTCCTCGTCCCCGCCTTTGTCGCCCGTTGTAATGACTCTTTACTGCAGACGGTGAGTCAGAGTAACGCGGCTGACCATATGATGACCGAGCAACACTCTGGGAGGTCAGGAGACGACCACGTTTCGGTCCGTCCGGGAAAATTATCAAGTTGATTTTGGATACTGGACTTGGCTATTGGTCCAGGACGGAGCGAAACACGGTCGTCTTCTCCTCGTGTGTGTGGAGTTTGGTCAACATGACTCTTGACTCTTGCTTCTTAGTGGCTTCTTATCGTTTCCTTCTTTTGAGACCGTGTGTGTGTACTCACCTAATTGTACTCACCTAATTTTGCTTGCGGGGGTTGAGCTTTGGCTCTTTGGTCCCGCCTCTCAACTGTCAATCAACTGGTGTACAGATTCCTGAGCCTACTGGGCTCTATCATACCTACATTTGAAACTGTGTATGGAGTCAGCCTCCACCACATCACTTCCTAGTGCATTCCATTTATTAACTACTCTGACACTGAAAAAATTCTTTCTAACGTCTCTGTGGCTCATCTGGGTACTAAGTTTCCACCTGTGTCCCCTTGTTCGTGTCCCACCCGTGCTGAAGAGTTTGTCTTTGTCCACCCTGTCAATTCCCCTGAGAATTTTGTAGGTGGTTATCATGTCTCCCCTTACTCTTCTGTTTTCCAGGGATGTGAGGTTCAGCTCCTTTAGCCTTTCCTCGTAGCTCAATCCTCTCAGTTCCGGGACGAGCCTGGTGGCATACCGCTGAATCTTCTCTAACTTTGTCTTGTGTTTAACTAGGTATGGACTCCAGGCTGGAGCTGCATACTCCAGGATTGGTCTTACATAAGTGGTATACAGGGTTCTGAAAGATTCCTTACACAAGTTTCTGAAGGCAGTTCTTATGTTGGCCAGTCTAGCATATGCCGCTGATGATATTCTTTTGATGTGTGCCTCTGGGGACAGGTTCGGTGTGATATCAACCCCCAGATCCTTCTCTCTATTTGATTCTTGCAGGATTTCCCCTCCCAGATGATACCTTGTGTTCAGCCTCCTGCTCCCTTCGCCTAATTTCATCACCTTACACTTTCCAGAGTTGAACTTCAGCAGCCATGTGTGTGTGTGTGTGTGTGTGTGTGTGTGTGTGTGTGTGTGGTGTGTGTGTGTACTCACCTAGTTGTGTTTGCGGGGGTTGAGCTCTGGCTCTTTGGTCCCGCCTCTCAACCGTCAATCAACAGGTGTACAGATTCCTGAGCCTATCGGGCTCTATCATATCTACACTTGAAACTGTGTATGGAGTTAGCCTCCACCACATCACCCCCTAATGCATTCCATTTGTCAACCACTCTGACACTAAAAAAGTTCTTTCTAATATCTCTGTGGCTCATTTGGGCAAACAGTTTCCGCCTGTGTCCCCTTGTGCGTGTTCCCCTTGTGTTAAATAGACTGTCTTTATCTACCCTATCAATCTCCTTCAGAATCTTGAATGTGGTGATCATGTCCCCCCTAACTCTTCTGTCTTCCAGCGAAGTGAGGTTTAATTCCCGTAGTCTCTCCTCGTAGCTCATATCCCTCAGCTCGGGTACTAGTCTGGTGGCAAACCTTTGAACCTTTTCCAGTTTAGTCTAATCCTTGACTAGATATGGACTCCATGCTGGGGCTGCATACTCCAGGATTGGCCTGACATATGTGGTATACAAAGTTCTGAATGATTCTTTACACAAGTTTCTGAATGCCGTTCGTATGTTGGCCAGCCTGGCATATGCCGCTGATGTTATTCGCTTGATATGTGCTGCAGGAGACAGGTCTGGCGTGATATCAACCCCCAAGTCTTTTTCCTTCTCTGACTCCTGAAGAATTTCCTCTCCCAGATGATACCTTGTATCTGGCCTCCTGCTCCCTACACCTATCTTCATTACATTACATTTGGTTGGGTTAAACTCTAACAACCATTTGTTCGACCATTCCTTCAGCTTGTCTAGGTCTTCTTGAAGCCTCAAACAGTCCTCTTCTGTTTTAATCCTTCTCATAATTTTAGCATCGTCCGCAAACATTGAGAGAAATGAATCGATACCCTCCGGGAGATCATTTACATATATCAGAAACAAGATAGGACCGAGTACAGAGCCCTGTGGGACTCCACTGGTGACTTCACGCCAATCGGAGGTCTCACCCCTCACCGTAACTCTCTGCTTCCTATTGCTTAGATACTCCCTTATCCACTGGAGCACCTTACCAGCTACACCTGCCTGTCTCTCCAGCTTATGTACCAGCCTCTTATGCGGTACTGTGTCAAAGGCTTTCCGACAATCCAAGAAAATGCAGTCCGCCCAGCCTTCTCTTTCTTGCTTAATCTGTGTCACCTGATCGTAGAATTCTATCAAGCCTGTAAGGCAAGATTTACCCTCCCTGAATCCATGTTGGCGATTTGTCACGAAGTCCCTTCTCTCCAGATGTGTTACCAGGTTTTTTCTCACGATCTTCTCCATCACCTTGCATGGTATACAAGTCAAGGACACTGGCCTGTAGTTCAGTGCCTCTTGTCTGTCGCCCTTTTTGTATATTGGGACCACATTCGCCGTCTTCCATATTTCTGGTAGGTCTCCCGTCTCTAGTGACTTACTATACACTATGGAGAGTGGCAAGCAAAGTGCCTCTGCACACTCTTTCAGTACCCATGGTGAGATCCCATCTGGACCAACAGCCTTTCTAACATCCAGATCCAGCAGGTGTCTCTTGACCTCCTCTCTCGTAATTTCGAACTCCTCCAAGGCCGCCTGGTTTACCTCCCTTTCTCCTAGCACAGTGACCTCACCCTGTTCTATTGTGAAGACCTCCTGGAACCTCTTGTTGAGTTCCTCACACACCTCTCTGTCATTCTCTGTATACCTGTCCTCGCCTGTTCTAAGTTTCAATACCTGTTCTTTCACTGTTGTTTTCCTTCTGATGTGACTGTGGAGTAGCTTTGGTTCGGTCTTGGCTTTGTTTGCTATATCATTTTTCAAATTTTTCTCTGCTTCTCTTCTCACCCTGACGTACTCATTCCTGGTTCTCTGGTATCTCTCTCTGCTTTCTGGTGTTCTGTTATTCCGGAAGTTCCTCCACGCCTTTTTGTTCAGTTTCTTCGCTTCCATACATGCCCTATTATACCATGGATTCTTCTGTTGCTTCTCGGATTTTTCCCTTTGGGCCGGGATGAACCTGTTTACTGCCTCCTGACACTTTTGGGTAACATAGTCCATCATACCCTGTACAGACTTGTCTCTGAGGTCTGTGTCCCAAGGTATTTCACTTAGGAAACTTCTCATCTGTTCATAATTTCCCTTTCGGTATGCCAGCCTTTTGATTCCTAGTTCTTTTTGGGGGGAGATAGTCCTAGTTCTACCAGGTACTCAAAGTTCAATATACTGTGGTCACTCATTCCCAAGGGCGCTTCCATCTTAACTTCCCTTATATCCCATTCATTTAGGGTAAATATCAAATCAAGCATTGCTGGTTCATCTTCTCCTCTCATTCTTGTTGGTTCTTTGGTGTGCTGGCTTAGAAAGTTTTTCTTGTTGCCACGTCCAGCAGCTTAGCTCTCCATGTTTCTGGTCCTCCATGCGGGTCTCTGTTCTTCCAATCTATCTTCCCATGGTTGAAGTCTCCCATAATTAGTAGTCCAGATCCATTCCTGCTAGCAACAGAAGCTGCTCTTTCTATTATGTTAATGGTGGCCATGTTGTTTTCTATCATATTCCTGTCTAGGTCTTCTGTCATTTGGTGGTGGATTATATATGACTGCGACTATAATTTTTTTCCCTCCATTTGTTACAGTACCTGCTATGTAGTCACTGAAACCTTCACAGCCCTGAATATCCATCTCCTCAAAATCCCAGCCTTTTCTTACCAGCAGAGCTACACCACCCCCACCTCTTCCTTCCCTCTCTTTCCTCATAACATAATAGTCCTGTGGGAACACTGCATTTGTTATCGTTTTCGTGATCTTTGTTTCTGTGAGGGCTATTATGTCTGGGTTTTCCTCTAGTACCAGTTCTCCAAGCTCATTTGCTTTATTTGTAATTCCATCTATGTTAGTGTACATCGCTTTGAGGCTCACTTTCTTCTGTCCCTTCTCAAATCGCCTCCTTGGTGAGTGTTCTGCTGGTGGGGGAGGCTGTTCCATGGGTGTGAGGACCTGTGAGGTGGATAACAGGGTCTCAGAGGATACTGGGATGAGGGGCGGGGGATCCAGTGAAGGGGGAGGGACAGGGAGGGTATGGGGTGAAAGGGGAGGGAGGACGGGAAGGAAAGGGGGGGAGGGAGGACTCGGGAGGAGGGGAGGGGTAGAAGGGTGGGGATTGGGTGTGGGAGGAGGGAGATTTGGCTGAACCTTTGAGTGGGGGCAGGGAGGGTTTGGGGTAGGGGGCTTTCTATGCAGAGGAGGGAGGCGGGGTTGTCCTCCCTTCTGGTGTTACTGGGTAGCTGGTTGTGGGTTCCCCCCCTCGCCTCTGGGGGTGTTGTGTTGGGAGCTGTGACTTCCTGGTTTTCCCCTCTCGCCCTGCGCCTCTTCCTTGCTTCTGCCGCCACGGCTCTCTCCTCCCTTGTCTGTGTGTGTGTGTGTGTGTGGTGTGTGTGTGTGTGTGTGTGTGTGTGTGTGTGTGTGTGTGTGTGTGTGTGTGTACCTCACCTATTTGTGTCTGCAGAATCGAGCCTTGACTCTTGGATCCCGCCTTTCGACCCATCGGTTGTTTACAGCAATGACTCCTGTCCCATTTCCCTATCATACCTAGTTTTAAAATTATGAATAGTATTTCCTTCCACAACCTGTTCCTGAAGTGCATTCCATTTCCCCACACTACTCTCACGCTAAACGAAAACTACCTAACATCCCTGTGACTCATCTGAGGTTCCAGCTTCCACCCATGTCCCCCTCGTTCTGTTAATATTACTTGTGAAAATTTCATCTATTTACACTCTGTGAATCCCCCTGAGTATTTTATACGTTCCAATCATATCCCCCCTCTCTTCCTTCTTTTTTATCTGGTGTCGTAAGGTTCAGTTCCTTCAGGCGTTCTTCATAACCCATCCCTCGTAACTCTGGGACAAGTGTCGTTGGAAACTTATGAACCTTTTCCAGTTTCATTGTGTTTCTTCAGGTGGGGACTCCATGATGGCACTGCATACTCTAAGACTGGTCGCACGTAGGCAGTGTAAAGCGCACGCGCGTGTGTGTGTGTCATTTATTTGTGCCTGCAGAATCGAGCTCTAGCTTTTGGACCCCGCTTTTCTACCCGGTGGTTGTCTAATTCAATGACCCCCTGAACTATCTCCCTATCATACCTGCTTTTAAAGTTTATGAATAGAGGTTTGACTATATAACCTGCTCCTGTTGGTCATTCCATTTACTCACTCCCCTTATGCTACAGGAACTGTTTTATCATCTGACACATCTGACTCTCAAGCTTCCATCCGTGCCACTTGTTCTCTTAATATTCATTGTAAACAATTCCTCGTTAGTATATTGATATGATAATTATATATATTACTTATACGTTATTATATTTTATATGAGCCTCTGGAGTTAGGTGTTATGTCCACTCCCAGGCCTTTTTCTCTAGTTATGGGGAATGCGCGCGCGCGCGCGTGTGTGTGTGTGTTTACTATTTGTATCTGCAGAATCGAGCTATTAGATCTATTTTTCCTCTATTATGTCCACTATATATATTTCTCTGTAACACGTGCACACACGCACACATCTCCAGGAAGCAGCTCATAGCAGCTGTCTAACTCCCATGTACATATTGCTAGGTGAACAGATGCACCAGGGTAAAAGAAACTGCCCATTTGTTTCAACCTCTGCCTGGGATCGAACCCGGGGCCTTAAGGACTACGACCCCAGAGTGCTGTCCACTCTGCCGCGAGGCCCCACGGGATTGTGTGTGTGTGTGTGTACTCGCCTAGTTGTGCTTGCGGGGGTTGAGCTCTGGCTCTTTGGTCCCGCCTCTCAACTGTCAATCAACTGGTGTTCAGATCTGGTGTACCCCTCTCCTCCCCCTCTCCTCTCCTCTCCCCCTCTTCTCCCCCTCTCCTCTCCCCCCTCTTCTCCCCCTCTCCTCCCCTCTTCTCCCCCTCTCCTCCCCCCCCCTCTCGCCGCTCGGGAACCTCCGAGTAACACATTAACAAACCTTCATCTTCAATGTCTACAAAAAACCTAGGTTAATGGGTGACATCTTACACTTACACAAAGGCATGAACAAGGCATGAACAAAGGCATGAACAAAGGCCATGAATAAAGGCAAAACAAAGGCATGAACAAAGGCCATGAACAAAGGCCATGAACAAAGGCCATGAACCAAGGCATGAACAAAGGCCATAAACAAAGGCATGAACAAAGGCCATGAACAAAGGCCATGAACAAAGGCATGAACAAAGACCATAAACAAAGGCATGAACAAAGGCCATAAACAAAGGCCATAAACAAAGGCATGAACAAAGGCCATAAACAAAGGCATGAACAAAGACATAAACAAAGGCATGAACAAAGGCCATGAACAAAGGCCATAAACAAAGGCATGAACAAAGGCCATAAACAAAGGCATGAACAAAGGCCATAAACAAAGGTATGAACAAAGGCCATAAACAAAGGTATGAACAAAGGCCATAAACAAAGGCATGAACAAAGGTCATAAACAAGGCATGAACAAAGGTCATAAACAAAGGCATGAACAAAGGCCATAAACAAAGGCATGAACAAAGGCCATAAACAAAGGTTGAACAAAGGCCATAACCAGGCTGAACAAAGGCCATAAACAAGGTATGAACAAAGGCCAAAAACAAAGGTATGAACAAAGGCCATAAACAAAGGCATGAACAAAGGCCATAAACAAAGGTATGAACAAAGGCCATAAACAAAGGCATGAACAAAGGCCATAAACAAAGGCCATAAACAAAGGCATGAACAAAGCCATAAACAAAGGCATGACAAAGACCATAAACAAAGGCATGAACAAAGGCCATAAACAAAGGCCATAAACAAAGGCATGAACAAAGGCCATAAACAAAGGCATGAACAAAGACCATAAACCAAAGGCATGAACAAAGGCCATGAACAAAGGCCATAAACAAAGGCATGACAAAGGCCATAAACAAAGTATGAACAAAGGCCATAAACAAAGGTATGAACAAAGGCCATAAACAAAGGCATGAACAAAGGCCATAAACAAAGGCCACGAGCAAATTCCATGAACAAAGGCATGAACAAAGGCATGAACAAAGGCCATGAACAAAGGCATGAACAAAGGCATGAACAAAGGCATGAACAAAGGCATGAACAAAGGTCATGAACAAAGGCCATGAATAAAGGCATGAACAAAGGCCATGAATAAAGGCATGAACAAAGGCATGAACAAAGGCCATGAATAAAGGCATGAACAAAGGCCATGAACAATGGCTAATAACTCCGTGGTAAACAGTTCTACCCAAATTTAAACACGAGATAATAGATACAAAGTGCATAAGTTTAAGATTCAGGAAAGTCCTGGGTAAATACTGGTTTGGAAACGGGTTGTCTTAATATATGAAACGAATTACCGGGTAACATAATAGAGGTGGGTTCACTGGATTGTTTCAAGCGTAGGTTAGACATATATACCAGTGATATTTCGTTGCGGATAAATAGCAGCTTCCTCTCACGGGCCGATATATCGTCAGTAGTGTGAGCTCTGGGGTGCTAGGGTGAGCTCTGGGGTGCTAGGGTGAGCTCTGGGGGTGCTAGGGTGAGCTCTGGGGTGCTAGGGTGAGCTCTGGGGTGTCAGGGTGAGCTCTGGGGTGTCAGGGTGAGCTCTGGGGTGTCAGGGTGAGCTCTGGGGTGCTAGGGTGAGCTCTGGGGTGTCAGGGTGAGCTCTGGGGTGTCAGGGTGAGCTCTGGGGTGTCAGGGTGAGCTCTGGGGTGCTAGGGTGAGCTCTGGGGTGTCAGGGTGAGCTCTGGGGTGCTAGGGTGAGCTCTGGGGTGTCAGTGTGAGCTCTGGGGTGTCAGGGTGAGCTCTGGGGTGCTAGGGTGAGCTCTGGGTGTCAGTGTGAGCTCTGGGTGTCAGTGTGAGCTCTGGGGTGCTAGGGTGAGCTCTGGGGTGCTAGGGTGAGCTCTGGGGTGCTAGGGTGAGCTCTGGGGTGCTAGGGTGAGCTCTGGGGTGTCAGGGTGAGCTCTGGGGTGTCAGGGTGAGCTCTGGGGTGCTAGGGTGAGCTCTGGGGTGCTAGGGGTGAGCTCTGGGGTGCTAGGGTGAGCTCTGTGGTGTAGGGTGAGCTCTGGGGTGCTAGGGTGAGCTCTGGGGTGCTAGGGTGAGCTCTGGGGTGTCTGGGTGAGCTCTGGGGTGCTAGGGTGAGCTCTGGGATGCTAGGGTGAGCTCTGGGGTGCCAGGGTGAGGCTCTGAGGTGCTAGGGGACCTCTGGATGTCAGTGTGAGCTCTGGGGTGCCAGGGTGAGCCTCTGGGGTGCTAGGGTGAGCTCTGGGGTGCTAGGGTGAGCTCTGGGGTGCTAGGGTGAGCTCTGGGGTGTGCAGGGTGAGCTCTGGGGTGCTAGGGTGAGCTCTGCTGGGTTGCTAAGGTGAGCTCTGGGGTGTCAGGGGTGAGCTCTGGGGTGCTAAGCGTGACCTCTGGGGTGCCAGGGTGAGCTCTGGGGTGTCAGGGTGAGCTCTGGGGTGCCAGGGTGAGCTCTGGGGTGCTAGGGTGAGCTCTGGGAGCTCTGTCAGGGTGAGCTCTGGGGTGCTAGGGTGAAGCTCTGGGGTGTCAGGGTGAGCTCTGGGGTGCTAGGGTGAGCTCTGGGGTGCTAGGGTGAG
>NW_025568845.1:0-13482 GCF_020424385.1 Procambarus clarkii
CGGCTCCTGTGAGCCCTTAACTACCCGAGTCCTAGCGGCTCCTGTGAGCCCTACTCCCGAGTCCTAGCGGCTCCTGTGACCGCCCAGCGTCACTGGGAAGGGATCCTGTGAGTCCCTACCAGAGTCCTAGCAGCTCCTGTGACCGCCCGCGTCACTGGGAGGGCTCCTGTGAGCCCCTACCAGAGTCCTAGCGGCTCCTGTGACCCCCTACCCGAGTTCTAGCGGCTCCTGTGAGCCCCTACCCGAGTCCTAGCGGCTCCTGTGAGCCCCTACCCGAGTCCAAGCGGCTCCTGTGACCGCCAGCGTCACTGGGAGGGATCCTGTGAGTCCCTACCAGAGTCCTAGCAGCTCCTGTGACCGCCCGCGTCACTGGGAGGGCTCTGTGAGCCCCTACCAGAGTCCTAGCGGCTCCTGTGACCCCCTACCCCTAGCGGCTCCTGTGACCCCCTACCCGAGTTCTAGCGGCTCCTGTGAGCCCCTACCGGAGCCCTTGCAACTCCTATGACCACCAGCGTCACTTCAAGGGCTCCTGTGACGCTCCAGAAGCCACCCTCCTCACTTCGACTCTCCTTCCTCGTTTTCTTCGCGACCTCGCAAATTACCGTTACGAGATCTTCCATTGGAAAGTATATTTTGACGCGTTTCTTTGATTTTCTTCCCCCCCCTCTCCCTCTCTCTCTCTCTCTCCTCTCTCTCTCTCTCTCTCTCTCTCTCTCTCTCTCTCTCTCTCTCTCTCTCTCTCTCTCTCTCTCTCTCTCTCTCTCTCCTCTATGCATCATGTTACTCCCCCCCCCCCCGGGGGTAAAGGGGGGCGCCAGGATCACATTCGTCACCCTCATATCCGCTGCAAATCCCGTATCATGTTCCTCTCACACTTCTCTCCTCATCTTCACGAGGAGCTCGGTGATTGGTTCTCTTCTCCAGCCGTTAATTCTTCCTCTGACTGCTCTGCTCCACCTTGAGGACCTGTCATGGAGACTTAACACAGAAGGCTTACCTTCGTCAGCAGGGCCGCTCGAAGCCGCTCGGGGCCGTTCGGAGCCGTTCGGAGCCGTTCGGGGCCGTTCGGGGCCGCTCGGGGTCGCTCGGAGCCCACATAACCGTACAAGTCTGGCCGGTGTCAGGTGTCGGAGTCAACTGACACCTCTGGTGTCTTATTGACACCGGAGACTCTTCCTCCAACTCTTCCCTGGTTAATGATTGAGTGTATTTCCGGTGTGACGCAGGTCACCTGGTACCTGGTGTGACGCTGGTCACCTGGTACCTGGTGTGACGCAGGTCACCTGGTACCTGGTGTGACGCAGGTCACCTGGTACCTGTGTGTGACGCAGGTCACCTGGTACCTGGTGTGACGCAGGTCACCTGGTACCTGGTGTGACGCAGGTCACCTGGTACCTGGTGTGACGCAGGTCACCTGGTACCTGGTGTGACGCAGGTCACCTGGTACCTGGTGTGACGCAGGTCACCTGGTACCTGGTGTGACGCAGGTCACCTGGTACCTGGTGTGACGCAGGTCACCTGGTACCTGGTGTGACGCAGGTCACCTGGTACCTGGTGTGACGCAGGTCACCTGGTACCTGTGTGTGACGCAGGTCAACTGGTACCTGGTGCTGACGCAGGTCACCTGGTACCTGGTGTGACGCAGGTCACCTGGTACCTGGTGTGACGCAGGTCACCTGGTACCTGGTGACGCAGGTCACCTGGTACCTGGTGTGACGCAGGTCACCTGGTACCTGGTGTGACGCAGGTCACCTGGTACCTGGTGTGACGCAGGTCACCTGGTACCTGGGGTGACGCAGCTTTTACGAAACCGGTCCATCTTTCCTTAATGATGACGGCTTTCTTTACTGTTATGAAACAATTGACGAGCGTGGAAACTTTACATTCATTTCAATGTTATTTTTGTTATAAACAGCCTCGTTGTCCTTCGGTCGTAAACTTGTTAATGGATGTAAACAAAGGCGCCAAATTTGAGGGCCAGATCGACAGGTTTCGTAAGGACCTGTCCATCTTTATATTTGTCTCCATATATGGATATATAATATATATATATATATATAGATATATATATATATATATATATATATATATATATATATGTCGTACCTAGTAGCCAGAACACACTTCTATGCCTACTATGCAAGGCCTGATTTGCCTAATAAGCCAAGTTTTATGAATTATTGGTTTTCGACTACCTAACCTACCTAACCTAACCAACTTTTTCGGCTACCTAAACTAACCTAACCTATAAAGATAGGTTAGGTTAGGTAGGGTTGGTTAGGTTCGGTCATATATCTACGTTAATTTAACTCCAATAAAAAAACCATGACCTCATACATAATGAAATGGGTTAGCTTTATCATTCATAAGAAAAAATTGGGGAAATATATTAATTGGGGGAAAACTTGGCTTATTAGGCAAATCGGGCCTTGCATATTAGGCTGAGAAGTGCGTTCTGGCTACTAGGTACGACATATATATATATATATATATATATATATATATATATATATATATATATATATGTGTATATATACACATAGTCTTTTGTACCGCAAGTGATTCAAGAGGTGTATTCACCTATTTGTATTCACCTATTTGTGCTTGCGGGGGTTGAGTTCTGCTCTTTCGGCCCGCCTCTCAACTGTCAATCAACTGTAACTAACTACTAACTATTCCCCCCCCCCCCCCACACACCACCCAGGAAGCAGCTCCGTAACAGCTGTCTAACTCCCAGGTACCTATTTACTGCTAGGCAGCAAGTGGGCAGTTACTGCTGCCCATTTGTTTCTGCCTGGTCCGAGAATCGAACCCGGGCCACAAAATTACGAGTCCTTCGCGCTGTCCACTCAGCTATCAGACCCCCACAAGTGTGTGTGTGTGTGTGTGTGTGTGTGTGTGTGTGTGTGTGTGTGTGTGTGTGTGTGTGTGTGTGTGTGTGTGTGTGTCGGCACTCAATCCCCGACCGTCCAAGTGGTTGGGCACAATTCCGTCGCCTCCCTCCTATCCCAAATCCTTATCCACATTCATTTAAATTGCCACATATTCGCAATGACTTTACGCTTTCTCCTGATAATTACCTTCCCCCCCTCTCTCTCTCTCTCTCTCTCTCTCTCTCTCTCTCTCTCTCTCTCTCTCTCTCTCTCTCTCTCTCTCTCTCTCTCTCTCTCTCTCTCTCTCTCTCTCTCTCTCCTCATTCCCAAACACGCCATTCCTTCCTCCCACACACCGTACTCCCACCCATGCCCCCCCTGCCCCCCCCCCCCCACACACCTGCCTCCGCTAATGGCTTCCTGTTGTAGCGGTGAGCTAAAAAAGGCCATATATTTAAGTCAGATGTGTACACGCGTCCAGGCCGCCCGATCTCCTCCAAATTCGAGTTGATTTTCACTTCCATTTCAATATCCGAACCAGAGACTCTGAACCCGTCGAGAGGAAACCTTTATACATTTTAATATTAATTATTTTTATTATTATTATTAAAATCTTTAGCAGTACCCTCTGCAGCCCCCGGGGGGGAGCGGTTCCCCCCCTCCCCGGGGGCTCTAGGAATCCTAGCGCCCCCCCGAATCCTAGGTGCTACTAGGAATCCTAGTGTATAGCCCCTGGGCTCAGGTATGTAATGGGCTCGGGAACTCGACACAATGTTTTGATTTGGGGAAAATCCTCACTTGAGGCAGGGCCCCGGAGCTATGGTATAACCTTCATTTACACAGATACAGACTTTCCTGTTTATTTACGTAGAGTTTGAGGATAAAAATTTTGTTGTTTAAAATAGATTCTTGCAATTTTTTTTATCTTTTTTTGTCAATTTTTCCCTCTTTAACTCTCATTTTCCCCTCTTCTTGATCTACTTCTTTTCCTCTTGTGCGTCTTCTTTCCCCTCGTGGTGGAAACCTTCCTTCCCCTTTAAATCCTCCTGTCACTTGCTGCCTCACCCCGCCGTCTCTTATGTAAGCTACCTGTCCACGAGATCTGTCAGCTTCCCCTCATTCCCCACCCACACACTCCCCTCATCTGTGCCAGAAGATGAGGAGGGGGGACTCTCGCTTTTTCTCCTCTCTTCCCCCTTCCTCTTTATCCCTGCCATCTTCTTTCCCCTCTCGCTGGATAGATGGAGTGTCTATCTACCGGTGGATCTCCCCTCACTGCGGCGTGTAGGTCGTATCTCCCTCGGAAGTTCCTCTTCACTACATCCCAGAAACATCTTCAAGGAGGAGAATGTCTCTTGTAAACCTTGTGAGTGTTCGTGTTCTCTCGTGTTGTCACCCTGGGAGGGTGTGTTGTGTCACCCTGGGAGGATGTGTTGTATCACCCTTGGAGGGTGTGTTGTATCACCCTGGGAGGGTGTGTTGTGTCACCCTGGGAGGGTGTGTTGTGTCACCCTGGGAGGGTGTGTTGTGTCACCCTGGGAGGATGTGTTGTATCACCCTTGGAGGGTGTGTTGTGTCACCCTGGGAGGGTGTGTTGTGTCACCCTGGGAGGGTGTGTTGTATCACCCTGGGAGGGTGTGTTGTCACCCTGGGAGGGTGTGTTGTGTCACCCTGGGAGGGTGTGTTGTATCACCCTGGGAGGGTGTGTTGTCATCCTGGGAGGGTGTGTCACCCTGGGAGGGTGTGTTGTCACCCTGGGAGGGTGTGTCACCCTGGGAGGGTGTGTTGTCACCCTGGGAGGATGTGTTGTATCACCCTGGGAGGGGGGTGTGTGTCACCCTGGGAGGGTGTGTTGTCACCCTGGGAGGGTGTGTTGTGTCACCCTGGGAGGGTGTGTCACCCTGGGAGGGTGTGTCACCCTGGGAGGGTGTGTCACCCTGGGAGGGTGTGTCACCCTGGGAGGATGTGTCACCCTGGGAGGGTGTGTCACCCTGGGAGAGTGTGTTGTGTCACCCTGGGAGGGTGTTTGTGTCACCCAGGGAGGGTGTGTTGTGTCACCCTGGGAGGGTGTGTTTTGTCACCCTGGGAGGGTGTGTTGTCACCATGGGAGGGTGTCTTGAGTCACCCTGGGAGGGTGTGTTGTCACCATGGGAGGGTGTCTTGTGTCACCCTGGGAGGGGGGTGTTGTGTCACCCTGGGAGGGTGTGTTGTGTCACCCTGGGAGTGTTGTGTCACCCTGGGAGGGTGTGTTGTGTCACCCTGGGAGGGTGTGTGGTGTCACCCTGGGAGGGTGTGTTGTCACCCTGGGAGGGGTGTCTTGTGTCACCCTGGGAGGGGGGTGTTGTGTTACCCTGGGAGGGTGTGTTGTGTCACCCTGGGAGGGGTGTCTTGTGTCACCCTGGGAGGGAGTGTTGTGTCACCCTGGGAGGGTGTGTTGTGTCACCCTGGGAGTGTTGTGTCACCCTGGGAGGGTGTGTTGTGTCACCCTGGGAGGGTGAGTTGTGTCACCCTGGGAGGGGTGTGTTGTATCACCCTGGGAGGGTGTGTTGTCACCCTGGGAGGGGTGTCTTGTGTCACCCTGGGAGGGGGGTGTTGTATCACCCTGGGAGGGTGTGTTGTGTCACCCTGGGAGGGTGTGTTGTGTCACCCTGGGAGGGTGTGTTGTATCACCCTTGGAAGGTGTGTTGTGTCACCCTGGGAGTGTTGTGTCACCCTGGGAGGGTGTTTGTGTCACCCTGGGAGTGTTGTGTCACCCTGGGAGGGTGTTTGTGTCACCCTGGGAGGGTGTGTTGTGTCACCCTGGGAGGGTGTGTTGTGTCACCCTGGGAGTGTTGTGTCACCCTGGGAGGGAGTTTGTGTCACCCTGGGAGGGTGTGTTGTCACTCTGTCACAGGAGAGTGTGACAGACAACAGATGCCCAGCTGCTGGGTCATCAGACAGGGTGGTTCAGTGAGAGAGAGAGAGAGAGAGAGAGAGAGAGAGAGAGAGAGAGAGAGAGAGAGAGAGAGAGAGAGAGAGAGAGAGAGAGAGAGAGCCACTAAGGACTCTCTCTCTACCCATCAGATGAATCACTCCGTGTGGGCGGAAGTAATCCCAGAATGAATGGCGAAGGTGAGTAATGAAACGCTATTGTTATAATGTAGCCTGGAGGGCCCCTGGTTCACTGTAGCCTGGAGGGCCCCTGGTTCACTGTAGCCTGGAGGGCCCCTGGTTGGCTGTAGCCTGGAGGGCCCCTGGTTCACTGTAGCCTGGAGGGCCCCTGGTTCACTGTAGCCTGGAGGGCCCCTGGTTGGCTGTAGCCTGGAGGGCCCCTGGTTCACTGTAGCCTGGAGGGCCCTTGGTTGGCTGTAGCCTGGAGGGCCCCTGGTTCACTGTAGCCTGGAGGGCCCCTGGTTCACTGTAGCCTGGAGGGCCCCTGGTTCACTGTAGCCTAGAGGGCTCCTGGTTGGCTGTAGCCTGGAGGGCCCCCTGGTTCACTGTAGCCTGGAGGGCCCCTGGTTGGCTGTAGCCTGGAGGGCCCCTGGTTCACTGTAGCCTAGAGGGCCCCTGGTTCACTGTAGCCTGGAGGGCCCCTGGTTCACTGTAGCCTGGAGGGCTCCTGGTTCACTGTAGCCTGGAGGGCCCCTGGTTCACTGTAGCCTGGAGGGCCCCTGGTTCACTGTAGCCTGGAGGGCCCCTGGTTGGCTGTAGCCTGGAGGGCCCCTGGTTCACTGTAGCCTGGAGGGCCCCTGGTTGGCTGTAGCCTGGAGGGCCCCTGGTTCACTGTAGCCTGGAGGGCCCTTGGTTCACTGTAGCCTGGAGGCACTTAGCTCGAAATACGACCAAAAAATATTAAGTTTTCTGTGTGTGTGTGTATGTGTGTGTATGTGTGTGTGTGTGTGTGTGTGTGTGTGTGTGTGTGTGTGTGTGTGTGTGTGTGTGTGTGTGTGCGTGCGTGCGTGCGTGCGTGCGCGCGCATGTGCGTATGCAAGTGTGTGAAAGCGGCTACCACCTTCACGACGCACTCTCCCCGACAAATGATTAATGAGACTATTACTGCCCCAGCAGCGCACTGACTGCGCTTGCTCTCCTGATGGACCTGTTGTCGTGCCCCCTCCCCCCCCCTTCCCTCACAGGAAAGGTCACACGTCACAGGAGGTCACACGTCACAGAAGGTCACACGTCACACGAGGTCACACGTCACAGGAAAGGTCACACGTCACAGGAAAGATCACACGTCACAGGAAAGGTCACACGTCACAGGTCACACGTCACAGGAGGTCACACGTCACAGGAGGTCACACGTCACAGAAGGTCACACGTCACAGGAAAGGTCACACGTCACAGGAGGTCACACGTCACAGGAAAGGTCACACGTCACAGGAGGTCACACGTCACAGGAAAGGTCACACGTCACACGTCACAGGAGGTCACACGTCACAGGAGGTCACACGTCACAGGAGGTCACACGTCACAGGAGGTCACACGTCACAGGAGGTCACACGTCACAGGAGGTCACATATTACAGGTCAAATGTCAATCATCGTTTTTTTTCCAACTTACTGAGTTGAGACCCAACCGCAACTGTCCCCCAAGAGCTTAAGTCCCACCTCCTAAGCTTAAGTCCCACCTCCTAAGCTTAAGTCCCACCTCCTAAGCTTAAGTCCCACCTCCTAAGCTTAAGTCCCACCTCCTAAGCTTAAGTCCCACCTCCTAAGCTTAAGTCCCACCTCCTAAGCTTGCATGATGGAGGCCTATAGAAGTCCGTCAGCTTTATAGGACTATAAAGGCCTATATAGGACTATAAAGGCCTATATATAGGACTATAAAGGCCTATATAGGACTATAAAGGCCTATATAGGACTATAAAGCCCTATAAAGGCCTATAAAGGCCTATATAGGACTATAAAGCCCTATAAGGCTATAAAGGCCTATATAGGACTATAAAGGCCTATAAAGGCCTATATAGGACTATAAAGCCCTATAAAGGCCTATAAAGGCCTATATAGGACTATAAAGGCCTATAAAGGCCTATATAGGACTATAAAGCCCTATAAAGGCCTATAAAGGCCTATATAGGACTATAAAGCCCTATAAAGGCTGACAGGATAAATACAGAGAGTTATTTTGTATTTATCAAATACAGAATAGTGATTAAACTTAGTTAACAAACTTGGGCTACCTGGTTAGGAACTTTGGATAATATACTTTCCTGAATAAAATATTTAATATACGTATATTTAATATACCAATAAAATATAACATACCTTCCCGAATAAAATAATAGTGTTATTTCTTGAACATTACAATGGTGTAAAATGGTCTCTAATCTCGTGATTGATTTCGGTTTCAATCACGTAAGATTTTCCGTATTAGTGGCGTTACATAAATTACAGCGTGAACCTTTGTAATCACCATTGCATCTTAGTTGCAAATGTATTTTAAATCAGTACAGATGTATTGTTGTTGTATTTAGTCAGCTGTATTTCAGCAGGGGGGTGGGGGAGCCATTGATGTAGACGAGCCGTTGATGCTGGTGGCTCTTCCATCTTGCACTGTCAAGCCTGGCTCTTCTTGCACTATGATCTTCTTGAGGTTATCTTGAGATGATTTCGGGGCTTTAGTGTCCCCGCGGCCCGGTCCTCGACCAGGCCTCCACCCCCAGGAAGCAGCCCGTGACAGCTGACTAACTCCCAGGTACCTATTTACTGCTAGGTAACAGGGGCATTCAGGGTGAAAGAAACTTTGCCCATTTGTTTCTGCCTCGTGCGGGAATCGAATCCGCGCCACAGAATTACGAATCCTGCGCGCTATCCACCAGGCTACGAGGCCCCATGATGACGGATAGAGTATCTGCTATTTGCAACTTGCAGGAACAACTCTTTGCATTTCTCGGTTGCATTCTCATTTGCTGTTATTATTCATATGGATATTGATTTTCATGTGATTATTAATCATTTACACAGCTGTTCACTGTAGGGCCATCGCTATTTTTCACATTTTAAGTGGGTTTAATTCGGCTGTGGATTAATTAGCCTTGATTACAAGACTTAATTGATAAATTGAAGGCTTTGTGTAACTGAATTACTGTTAATTATTGAGAGTAATAAGGTAGGAATGTTCTGAATGGTGTAGAGGAGACTGGTGAACCAGGCAGGTGGTGGTGGTGGTGTAGAGGAGACTGGTGAACCAGGCAGCTGGTGGTGGTGGTGGTGTAGAGGAGACTGGTGAACCAGGCAGCTGGTGGTGGTGGTGGTGTAGAGGAGACTGGTGAACCAGGCAGGTGGTGGTGGTGGTGGTGTAGAGGAGACTGGTGAACCAGGCAGCTGGTGGTGGTGGTGGTGTAGAGGAGACTGGTGAACCAGGCAGCTGGTGGTGGTGGTGGTGTAGAGGAGACTGGTGAACCAGGCAGCTGGTGGTGGTGTAGAGGAGACTGGTGAACCAGGCAGGTGGTGGTGGTGGTGGTGTAGAGGAGACTGGTGAACCAGGCAGGTGGTGGTGGTGGTGTAGAGGAGACTGGTGAACCAGGCAGCTGGTGGTGGTGGTGGTGTAGAGGAGACTGGTGAACAGGCAGCTGGTGGTGGTGGTGGTGTAGAGGAGACTGGGTGAACAGGCAGGTGGTGGTGGTGGTGGTGTAGAGGAGACTGGTGAACCAGGCAGCTGGTGGTGGTGGTGGTGTAGAGGAGACTGGTGAACCAGGCAGCTGGTGGTGGTGGTGGTGTAGAGGAGACTGGTGAACCAGGCAGCTGGTGGTGGTGGTGGTGTAGAGGAGACTGGTGAACCAGGCAGGTGGTGGTGGTGGTGGTGTAGAGGAGACTGGTGAACCAGGCAGCTGGTGGTGGTGGTGGTGTAGAGGAGATGGTGAACCAGGCAGCTGGTGGTGGTGGTGGTGTAGAGGAGACTGGTGAACCAGGCAGCTGGTGGTGGTGTAGAGGAGACTGGTGAACCAGGCAGGTGGTGGTGGTGGTGGTGTAGAGGAGACTGGTGAACCAGGCAGCTGGTGGTGGTGGTGGTGTAGAGGAGACTGGTGAACCAGGCAGCTGGTGGTGGTGGTGGTGTAGAGGAGACTGGTGAACCAGGCAGCTGGTGGTGGTGTAGAGACTGGTGAACCAGGCAGGTGGTGGTGGTGGTGTAGAGGAGACTGGTGAACCAGGCAGGTGGTGGTGGTGGTGTAGAGGAGACTGGTGAACCAGGCAGCTGGTGGTGGTGGTGGTGTAGAGGAGACTGGTGAACCAGGCAGCTGGTGGTGGTGGTGGTGTAGAGGAGACTGGTGAACCAGGCAGGTGGTGGTGGTGGTGGGTGTAGAGGAGACTGGTGAACCAGGCAGGTGGTGGTGGTGGTGGTGTAGAGGAGACTGGTGAACCAGGCAGCTGGTGGTGGTGGTGGTGTAGAGGAGACTGGTGAACCAGGCAGGTGGTGGTGGTGGTGGTGTAGAGGAGACTGGTGAACCAGGCAGGTGGTGGTGGTGGTGGTGTAGAGGAGACTGGTGAACCAGGCAGCTGGTGGTGGTGGTGGTGTAGAGACTGGTGAACCAGGCAGCTGGTGGTGGTGGTGTAGAGGAGACTGGTGAACCAGGCAGCTGGTGGTGGTGGTGTAGAGGAGACTGGTGAACCAGGCAGCTGGTGGTGGTGGTGGTGTAGAGGAGACTGGTGAACCAGGCAGGTGGTGGTGGTGGTGTAGAGGAGTCTGGTGAACCAGGCAGCTGGTGGTGGTGGTGGTGTAGAGGAGACTGGTGAACCAGGCAGGTGGTGGTGGTGGTGGTGTAGAGGAGACTGGTGAACCAGGCAGCTGGTGGTGGTGGTGTAGAGGAGACTGGTGAACCAGGCAGCTGGTGGTGGTGGTGGGTTGTAGAGGAGACTGGTGAACCAGGCAGGTGGTGGTGGTGGTGGTGTAGAGGAGACTGGTGAACCAGGCAGCTGGTGGTGGTGGTGGTGTAGAGGAGACTGGTGAACCAGGCAGCTGGTGGTGGTGGTGGTGTAGAGGAGACTGGTGAACCAGGCAGCTGGTGGTGGTGGTGGTGTAGAGACTGGTGAACCAGGCAGCTGGTGGTGGTGGTGTAGAGGAGACTGGTGAACCAGGCAGCAGCTGGTGGTGGTGTAGAGGAGACTGGTGAACCAGGCAGGTGGTGGTGGTGGTGGTGGTGTAGAGGAGACTGGTGAACCAGGCAGCTGGTGGTGGTGGTGGTGTAGAGGAGACTGGTGAACCAGGCAGCTGGTGGTGGTGGTGGTGTAGAGGAGACTGGTGAACCAGGCAGGTGGTGGTGGTGGTGGTGTAGAGGAGACTGGTGAACCAGGCAGCTGGTGGTGGTGGTGGTGTAGAGGAGACTGGTGAACCAGGCAGGTGGTGGTGGTGGTGGTTGTAGAGGAGACTGGTGAACCAGGCAGCTGGTGGTGGTGGTGTAGAGGAGACTGGTGAACCCAGGCAGCAGTGGTGGTGGTGTAGAGGAGACTGGTGAACCAGGCAGGTGGTGGTGGTGGTGGTGTAGAGGAGACTGGTGAACCAGGCAGCTGGTGGTGGTGGTGTAGAGGAGACTGGTGAACCAGGCAGCAGCTGGTGGTGGTGTAGAGGAGACTGGTGAACCAGGCAGCTGGTGGTGGTGGTGTAGAGGAGACTGGTGAACCAGGCAGCAGCTGGTGGTGGTGTAGAGGAGACTGGTGAACCAGGCAGGTGGTGGTGGTGGTGTAGAGGAGACTGGTGAACCAGGCAGGTGGTGGTGGTGGTGTAGAGGAGACTGGTGAACCAGGCAGCTGGTGGTGTAGAGGAGACTGGTGAA
The DNA here is from genome assembly GCF_020424385.1 of Procambarus clarkii. NCBI lineage: Eukaryota > Metazoa > Arthropoda > Malacostraca > Decapoda > Cambaridae > Procambarus > Procambarus clarkii. The sequence continues at coordinate 11,626 of NW_025568845.1, forward strand.
CCAGGCAGCTGGTGGTGTAGAGGAGAGTGTCGTGTTGGCATTGTGTCACAGTGTCAGACATTCCTTACCTCACGGGGAATATATTAGTCCTGAGGCAGTTTTATCAAGTTAAGAGACACTCAGCCGTCCGGTGAAGGATTGAAAGTGCAGTGAGCCGCAGGAAAGAGAGGGGGAGGAAGAGAGGGGACGAAGAGAGGGGAGGAAGAGAAAAGAGTACAGGGAGATAGGAAAGGGCGAGAACAAGAGAAGGGGAGAGTGAGAGGTAGAGACACAGGAGAAACAAGAAATGAGAGTTGGTTGAAAATGCACTGAAGGAGAAGAGGGGAAAGTGGAAGAAAATGAGAGGATAAGAGGAAACAGAGAGGGGGAGAGTGAGGGAGAAATTAAAACAGCGAGGGAAGGATGAGACTGAAAAGGATGGTGGAAGGGGGGGGGGGGGAGGAGATAGAGGAGAATTTGACGGGCAGAGAGGGAGAGGGGAAGTGAGATAGGAGAGTGAGGGCAGCGTGACAGGCGCAGGGGTTGAGGGAGAGGAGAGATATGGGGGGTTGAGAGTTATGGGAAAGAGAGAGAGATAAGGGAAAGATAAACCCTTAAACAAGTATTGAAGAATAGGTGAACCAGCAACGCTTAGATGAGCGCGTACGGTTAAAGAAACTCCGGGCTCACCCTAGCCCGTGCTACTTTGAACTTTTTGTTCCAAGTAGCAAATCGTAAACAACAATAACAGATAAGAAAAAAATAGATTAAGACGATGTTTATCTTCAAAAAGTGGAAGGAAAACCTCTCATAGTTGTAAATTTAAGAGAGGGATTAGAGTCTCGAGATAAGTCGGGGCGACGAGGTCACTATCTTGAGGTTATCTTGAGATGATTTCGGGGCTTTAGTGTCCCCGAGGCCCGGTCCTCAACCAGGCCTCCAACCCCCAGGAAGCAGCCCGTGACAGCTGACTAACACACAGGTACCTATTTTACTGCTACATAACAGGGGCATAGGGTGAAAGAAACTCTGCCCATTGTTTCTCGCCGGCGCCTGGGATCGAACCCAGGACCACAGGATCACAAGTCCAGCGTGCTGTCCGCTCGGCCGACCGGCCCCACTAAACCACACTCTATACGACGTTGGTCACCTCTCACCTATAGAGGATTCTCCTAGTACGCCAATGGTACACATTGACAAAGAAAGGCGAATGCTGACTATATATACGCCTTGACATGTCTACTTGGTATAACAGCTCCCGTTCTCAATATATAGGCAGGAGCCGATCGGCCGAGCGGACAGCACACTGGACTTGTGATCCTGTGGTCCCGGGTTCGATCCCGGGCGCCGGAGAGAAACAATGGGCAGAGTTTCTTTCACCCTATGCCCCTGTTACCTAGCAGTAAAATAGGTACCTGGGTGTTTAGTCAGCTGTCACGGGCTGCTTCCTGGGGGTGGAGGCCTGGTCGAGGACCGGGCCGCGGGGACACTAAAGCCCCGAAATCATCTCAAGATAACCTCAAGATAGGCCGAGAATATCTAATTGTCTGTTTTCAGGCGCCTGAAATTGCACAAACGACACGACTCAATTTAAGGAAGATCAATCACATCATTTCTACTCATAACTAGACTATCAAAAAAAATATAATCTGACCAGTATACCACATACTCAGAGTATGTGGTATATACCACTCAAACTATGTGGTATTCGGCTTTTCAACTTCACTTTCTCTCTCCCGTGGTCTCCTGGACGCATGATAGTGGTCGATAGTGATCCCAACCATGTAACCAACAATGGTCTAAGTGGCTCACTATCGTAGGAGAGTCAAACTGCACGAGGCCATCAGAGTCTGATTGTCCAGGAGCCTGGAAGCTATG